>PVKM010003266.1:0-58823 GCA_004027735.1 Carollia perspicillata
CACAAGGACATTCTATTTCAGAGAAAACATTCTCCTTCTTTCTAGGTATTTGGAATATATTGAGTTTTATGTACTCATCAGAGGCCAAGTCAACCAGGTATCTGAGTATAAAGGAAGCATTCTCACATAATCTAATTACAGGTTATTATTAGACAACAGATTCCAAGTGAATCTTATTCTGAACTTTAACGGCACCCTGGAGAAAATAGCTATTACATTTCAAGTGGCAGAATATGGCTCCCCTTTAAAAAAATCAATAGATTCTCTGGAGAGAAGCATTAAATGACTTCTTTTTAGAATTTCATCAGTAGCTTTCTGCTATAAAGACACAGTCTATAAAATCATAAACAAAGATGATCTGGTTGAAAAGAAAGTCAACATTAATATAGATCGACAGCTTTTCTCATACTTGAAATGTCTGAGACATTTGCTATTTATTGTTAAAATCTCCTTCAAACATAACCCAATTCCCACAGGGCTTTGGTGACCAAATTGACCTCTTCTTGGCCTCACCTTGTTTCTTCTTGACTGTGACTAAGTACCAAGCAGAAATAATAAATACAATATTGCTCAAAATAGGTTGTAATTATCTGTGTTTATATCCTTTTTCTGAATCATTAGACTATATGGGAACAAAGGTAAAATTAGATTAAAGGATGAGCCAGTCAGACAGCTTCTTGAGATCTATAATCTATAGATATTGTAAAACAAAGCAGGCCACATGCAGCCCAGGGAGACTATGAATGGGGCCCAACACAAAATCATAAATTTACTTTAAATTTTATGAGATTGTTTTGTGACTACATGTCACAATGTATTTAATGTGTGGTCCAAGGCAACTCTTCTTCTTCCAGTGTGGCCCAGAGACGCCAAAAGGTTGGACATCCCTGCTTAGAGGAAGAAGACACATCTGAGTAAAAGTGTAAACCACTCCTCACTTGCCTCAGTCTGTCAAACATTTTTATTGCAGGCATGGGTAACTTATAGCAAGCAGCTCTTGCCTTACCATGAACCTAGTGGCCAGCCACATGAGCACTATTTAGTCAGCAAAATAATCTATAATCCCCAAACCAAATAATGCATAACTCAGTTCAATTAACTAAGACTGTGTCTTTATCAGTGTATCTAAATGCACGCCACTCATTGTATTTTCTCTACTCAACACTAACCCAATACAACTCTACCTTAGACTCCTCAAAGTGAGGGCCATTGACCAGAAGCATCAGCATTAGCTGGAGGTTTATTAGAAATGCAGAATCCCAGGCCCCACTCCAGTCCTATTGGTTCAGAACTTGCATTTGAATGAGATCACAGGTGGTTCATATGCATTTCGTTTTTGGGAGGCATTGGTCCATACTACATCTTAATACTGATGGTACTGTGTTGAAATTAAGGATCTCCCTTTCATGCCTGGATGTACATCCTCTTCAAGACATGTTCACCACTATGATGGTTGATTCCTAACAGTGCTTGACAAAGAGTAAGTTTTCAGTAAATATTTAGGAATCCCACAGGATCATGAGCTTCTCAAGGTGAAAAAGCATACACTGGTATTTGTGCATCTTTAAAACCTAGCAAGGTTCTGGGATATAATAAATGCTCAATTTGTGTTGAACTCCTGTATCTGTGTCCGATTCATACTGGAAAATGAAATGGCCTGAAAACATAGCTTCTGTGCCAACTCAAGCCTTCTCTGATGTCATCCAGTTTTAAGTACACACTAATTACTCTGTGTTTCTACATCATATTGCTTATTAATAACAATAAACACTTGAATAGTGTTTTCTATTTTAAAAGTACCATATTTTGCCATGTATAATGTGCACCCACAGTTTTGGCCCAAACTTTCAGGAAAAAATATTTCATTTAAATTAATTAATTAATTCATTCATTCATTTACATTTATGTACTTGTTTTTGTATTATAAATTAATTTTAGCATTCATTTTTGAACATATTATGGTACACAAAATTTCATCTAACACATAAGTACAAAAGACAAGAACATATACAAAGTATTTCAGGTACTACCCATGTATAATACACATCCTTATATTTCCCTCAAAAATTTGGGCAAAAAAAGTGCACATTATACATGGAAAAAATACAGTAACCTTATCTTCACAATCTCATTAATTCTTCTACCGACACTAAGAAAAATAGTGTTCTTGATAGTTAAAGTATGAAGGTCCACTAAGTCCTTCATGGTTAAGGAACCAGATGCAAACAGAGTATGTGATTTCCTCAATGTCCCAAAGCTGGCAGGTGGCAGGGTCAGGATGTTTCTTCATATCTTCTGGCCTGGTATTCCTTCTCACTATACTACACTGATAAATACAATCAAATGGCCTCTGATATGTTAGGAAAGTTACTCAGACACTCACTGGTACTTTCTTTCAGTTTATGTTTTAATTATAACTATTTCATTCAGCTATGCACAGTGTTTTTTTCCCAAAGAAATCTGTCTGGTTTTATAGTAACTGCCTTGTTCATCTATGCATTTATCCATTTATTCTTTCATTTGTGGGTCAACTCTGTCCAGCAGAGCTCTTCTGGTCACTGCAGATGAGAATAAACCTACCAAGACATGATCTGCCTGGGGAGAAAAGGCTGACCAATCTCTCAGAGAAGGGCCTTAAGCACCTCTTTCCCTGGGTTTTTCCTGGGTTTAGTTTGCATAGGAATTCAGGACGTATATGTAAGGCTCATCAATCATTGTCAGGCAGTAATGATCAAGGAATAGATAACATTCAAAGAACTGTAAGGGCTTATTCTGCGTCAGGGTCAGATAGATAAGAGTGATGCCAAAGGGCCATAAAACTTTGGGGAACAAACTCATTTTATGCTTGGATCCTTAACATTTAAATTGAGGGCATTCTTAGCAAAGCAGGTTTCACAGGATTTTATGCATTCTTTCTTAGGCCTGATCACACCCCCACCCCCACCCCCACCCCCTTCTGGGAATCACCCATTCTGGCACAGGGCTGAATCAGGTGGGGGATGTGGGCAGCCAAGAGATTAGGAGACTTTTTACAGATAGAATGAGGACTCAGGCTATGACAAAGCCAAGGGATAAGGGTCTTTTGTCCCTCCTCCATAATCCCTTAAGTCCTTCCCTGATGGCCCTTGGTGACTGTGCCTGTCTTAGATTGTTCCTCCCTTAAGGAATCTTACCTGTCAAATCCAGCCATCCTCCAGGGGCCAAGCAGGGTGAAGTAAAGGGGGCAGAAAGTGTGGCCCTGCCAGGAGGATAAGTTTTGTCTCCTTAGTGGCTTACGGTCCCAAGGTCTTTTTACTCAGCCTTACTCATGGAGGGTTACAGCTTCTGAAACCAAGTAGGGCGGTTCCCAACATTCATTCATTTATCCAACAATTTTTTATTGACCTCTTTGACTAATGTCAGCCCAAGAGTGGTAATTCAGTATTTGTTTAATTGATCTGATTAGCTTCCTTTGATCAATATTGATGATTTGGGTCCCTGAGATCCACTGGTGAGACACTCACATTGCCAGATGAAAATTATAAAGTCATCAAATGTTAGGGCTGGCAGATGTCTTTAGAGATCATCTCCTCTAACCCCCATTCTGCCAGATGACAAGGCTTAGTGACATGCCTGAGTTCACACTGAAGAATCTCTCATATCACTTTTCCTGCAGGGACCTGAGTTATCTGTATGATATGCTTGCATTGATCACAAACCAAGTTGTTGCCACATCCACACTTAACTTGGGCGTAGAACCAAATAACCAAAAAAAAAAACCCAAAGCCCCATATAATAGTTAGGTGTGTTCTAAAGCTTGCAGCTGATAATATACTCATATGGATGATCCCAAGAAAATTTTGGAATGACTGGGATGGACTGCCACATGTAAAGATTCATGACACAAACTCGTCAAGCCTTGAAGAAGAACCTATGTGAGTAATTAACAAGATAATGATTTGTAGTATAGGTTACCTGGTTTCTAAAGAGATGCTAACTGAAGCTGTTTTCCTTTTTACAAGGCAACCAAAGATCTGAGGCAGTAAATTGCAATGTTTGTTATCACTTTTGTGATATAGTTTTGGAAGTCTAAAGTAGGTGAACAGTCATTATCAATAGATGCTATATTAAATATAGTACATTCTAAGCTTTTAGGGAAAGTGACACAAAGGTATAATTATATAGGTTATTGACTAATCTTTAACTGTTACTACTTTAGTTATTTTCCTTCTTTTCCAGAGTATATCTAAGAAAAAGTAAAACAGACTCTTTTTTTGTTGTTTGATTCAGCACTGAAACATAAAATTTATTTTCAATTTTGCTCTATGATTTCACTTGACATGTTCATCTCATTCTCCATCTGTAGGCTGTGATTTGTATCTTCACCAAGAGGCAGGAAGCAAGGAGAAGCAGCAAAGGGAATAAAGGGAGAGGTTCAGTGCCCTTCTGTGGGTGATTTTCCCTAAGAACAAAAACTCCCCCACCTTCTCCACCTCACACTGAGAAACAGTCTCATGTGTTTCTTAGGTCTCTCTCTCTCTCTCTCGCAGTCTCTCTCTCACCCTTTCCCCTGCACTTTTCTCTCTTGCATGAAAATCACCTCTTGAGAAAACCTTTTGAAATTATCCACTTTTAAAACTAAATACATGTCCACGCTATGACCCTGTAATCCCATTCCTTGACATAGATAAACAAGTATATTTGTCTACCAAATGGCAAGGATAAGAATTTCATAAAAACGAAATGTCTATCTATAGCAGAAAGCATAAATTTCAGAACAGACACAAAGTAGAATACTACACAATCCTAAAAGAGAACAACCACTACAAGCACGATCACAGTTGCACCTCACAGGCATAGCAATGAATGAGTGAAAGACAAAGCTAGCCACAAAAAGTACACATTCTATAATTCATTTATATGAAATTCAAGAATGACAGAAAGTAAAACTGTGGTGATAGAAGTCATAATATTTGTTACTTGATTTTGAGACCTGGGAAGGACAATGTGGGCATGAACTTAAGAAGGGGCATGAAGGATCCCATATATGTGTAAAAATCCATTGATCTGTTCACTTGAGATTTGTGTGTGTGTCTACACCTCAACAAACATTCTGTTTAAATGATAACCGACTCCTTCCTCCCAGCAACTGGCTATGGCTGGAATCATACACACTGTGGTGTTATCTGCATACTGCTCCTTCCCTAAGCAGCCACCCCCTTTGCTTATCCACTTTTTTCATAAGGGATTTTCTCTTAGGAAAGCATGCATCCTGACCACAACAAAATATTTTGAAATAAAAATTTAAATAAAATGAAAACATTTGAACAAAGAATCATTTTTCATTATACATGTAAATCCATGGCAGATGTGTTCAGAGGAATAACGCAAGTCCACCCACCACTAGAAGAAAAGTAAAACTGTAAGCGTTTCTGAAATATTGTAATGATTTTTCCTCTGGCTCCTAGTCAAGACTGGCAACAAAAATACAGAAACACCAAGAGAAAGGCCTGTCTGGGTCCATATGACTGAATTCTCAGACAGTGCTGGATGACCAGAGAATCTGACTCAGCTTTGAAGTCTAGGAATATCCCTTAAGGGGAAACACTGAAGCCCATCTGAGGTTGAGCCATTGTACCCTTATTTACATACAGGCATTATCTCATTGAACACCTATAAAATCAGTAACATTATGAAGTAAGGCTTACAAACATTAACTGACTTTTCTTGCAAAGTCAAAGAGCTTTTTGGTTAGGGGCCCTGATTGGAGCCCTCATTGCAAAATTCCACAGAAACAAAATTCTTCGTTTCTGTGACATGCCTCTTGTAATCTGACTGGTTGGCCTTCTCAATGTTGCTTCTAAACTGAAATACTTGGGAAAGGGCCTATAAATTACTTACACTATTTATGGTAGGTTTTTTCCCCAATAAAGAGCGTAGTATCTTCTTTTTTTTAGTCTACCTTGATGAAAAATTTGAATTTAGCCTGTCACAAATCATATAAAACTACACAACTGTCTTCTCATAATCTACACAACTGTCTTTTCATTTCTCTTGCTGTCCTGATTTGTCCTTCCCTCTGAGAATTTTGGAGGTGGGGGATGGGAATCATTTGTGACTTCAACCCTACTTGCTGCTCTTAGGTACCTCTTTTAGGTACACACTGGTAACCATGGCAGTTTTCCTCTGGTTTCCACAACAGCTGTGCCTAATTGTTAAGTAGATCTGTGCTCTTGACTTTAGGACCAAAAAGAAACATATTCTGGGAACCAGCTCCCAGTTTCCAACATCCCTTCCTCCCCACTCACCAACCATCTTGGCCATTTTTCACAATAGAAGCCTCCCAGTGTCATCTCTGGGCATCACAATTTGAGGAAAATATGCTATGTATTGAAAGCCTTACATGGAAGCAATGTCTGAAAGAATTTAAATGCTGCCAGGTTTTTCTTAGCTCCCCATCAGCCTTTCTCACGGAAGCTGTGGTGCCCTGGATACCCCGATAGACTTGGCAGTCTAAGCAGTCTAACCGGCTTTCATTGTCTCGCAACTGTTTGCAACAAGGCTGCTGCTTCAGGGAAGCAGAATGAAGCAACAGTTCTTGACATTGTAAAAGGTTGTACATGATGGTCACTCAAAGGGTATCTTTCCAAGTAAGAATCATGGAACTCTTTGGAAGTCTGATCACATTAAACAAAGCCATCAGAGTAGCTTGGATGCATTTTGATATTTTAAAAAGACTCTTTAAAAATTAAATGTCAAAAGTAGAAACTGAGGGTTCCAGTTATTAAAATGGTAAGGGAGGATCCATATAATAGAAACTACAGCTCTCTTAGAAATGTAGAGAACACACTTGTGACCTTCTTTTCACCTCTCACCTAACACCTCTAACCAGGGAAGATTTGTCTAGTTGATGGAATGGGGGGATAAGTAGCTCAGCCTCTTTTCTCAGTGATGAGGTCACTGAAGCATGGATTCTTTGCCTTGCCAGGTGGACAAAGTCAGTTCAGGAGAAAGCACTGGGAGCCCATTTTCATCTTGGTCCTAAGCCATACATCCCAATGTGCATTTGCCAGTAATAAAGCTTATAAAAAAGACTATGTGTGTATGTCTATGGGACATATATTTCAGATATCCAACAAGTTTAGATAATGCTAGAGAATACTACAAAGAGAAACACTCCCACAACTTGGCTTAAGAGCCAAAACGCCATCTATACAACTGCAATTCTTTGATTTTCCTTTCTTGTTTCCATTCTTCTCCCACACGCTTGCTAGTGCAGAGGGAACCACTACCAAAATATGTTTATTGTTCCCCTGAATGTTTGTTTTCATAGTTAAACTATGTATGTATTCCTCAATAATCTTAAATTTTGTTTTGCTCATTTATATAAATAGTATAACCACATAGCCTTTTATTTGCATAAAATTATTTTGCTCCACATTACGTTGTCGGAGTTTACTCATATTGATAGACATATTACTAGTACATTGATCTTAATTGATTATAATATCCCCACAGATTAATATACCACATATATAAGGTGATGGATATTTAGTTGGTTTCTGTATTTCTCTATTAGAGACACACTACAATGAATATTCTGTAATATTCATTTTACAAAAAATATTCTGTATTTTTTCATGTATACTTATGTGAGAGTTTCTCTAGGGCATGCATCTCAGAGGAGAATTAGTGCATGCGATGGTTACTATACATTTCTAAAGCTGATATTTAAATCTCTGATTTCTAGCTTTTTCTTAGCTATTGCAGAGCCCTTAAGAGAGAGGAGATGATTAATGCTTCCTTCTTACTCTACCTAAGGTAATCTTTCTTCCTCCTCTTTCTGCTACATAAATGCTTAATCATTTTCTAAGACTCCCTAAGTTCCTCTCTCCTGTCAAAGTTTCCTGAACCCCACAGGTAGAGTATTCACTCCCTCACTGGAGCTTTCATGGATGGCACTTCTGTTGAGGACTTGTCAGTTACCAAACCCTGTAGATCCTACCTTGTGTATGTATCTGCACGAAGTCACAAAGACTATGATCTCCAGAAGAGAAACATAAAAGCAACCCCCCCAAAAAAACACACTACAGAGACATTATGTCCTTTAACTGATTCCTACTCACCCAAAGCTCCAACAATGAGAAGGCTACCCAACAGTATAGCATCCTTAGCATTGCACTTGATCCATCTTATCCAAAACATTTGGGTACTTTATAAAAGCTTGAACATGAAACCAATTTGATTAACTCAAACACCTACAAAAATACAGGTAACCTGATCCCTACCTGTATTCCTCTTGACATCTACTTGACCAGGGAAGAAACACATGTGAAACTATTATAATAAGAAAAATCCATGTGTAGATTTACAAAATTGTGAGACTCTGAAAGCTAAAGTGGCTTAGAGGTGATAACAGAATCTCTCTTTGATAAATAACAAATTGTCTTTTGAGGTGATGCTTCACCTGAGTTAACA
Organism: Carollia perspicillata; assembly: GCA_004027735.1. Taxonomy (NCBI): domain Eukaryota; kingdom Metazoa; phylum Chordata; class Mammalia; order Chiroptera; family Phyllostomidae; genus Carollia; species Carollia perspicillata. The sequence goes on from PVKM010003266.1 coordinate 8,458, forward strand.
AAGCCAATTAGTAGCAAAGCCAGAGTTCTTGATAACTCATTTTCTTTAATTCAGGAAATATTTTTAGAACACTCAACCATACCAATTTCTATGTATATGCTAATTAGGACAAACCTGAAGATTTCGATTTAATTAAAAGAATCTTCTTATAGATATACTCTGGGAGTATTGCCATATTAGGTATATTGTGGATTTTACAAAAGACATTATTATCACTAGCGTTTTTAAGAAACTTACATTTCACTTGGTGGCAGTAAAACAAGAAAAGGTTGACACCTGAGTGTGTAACAGGATGTAAACTTGGAAGTTTCCAACTGAGGCAAGCAAAGTAACATAGATGAGACACTGTAAGGCGTTAGGCTATACCACCTGCAGAAATCTCAAGGTAGTTAGGGGAGTCATATAGAACTGAAAGCCACAAGATATAAAAACAGGTCAAAAGAATAAAAATTAAGAGGGATATTTTTGTGAAAATTACTTATTTGGAAAAAGCCATGCTATGACGTTGCCTCTTTCCTCATCTTCACCATTTACCTTAAACTGAAAGAGAATGCCTACAGTGGGACTACTGAAGGGAATGCTCTGTGTCCCCTTGATTGTGGGGAAAAAAACAACCTGGTCAGTAACATATGCCCAAAGAATAAGGGTAAGGGGCTGGTGAAATGGTTTGCAGTAACAGGGTAGAGGAAAAGTCTGAAAAGTCACTGAGCTCTCCTGTGTATAAATTACATTCTCCTGATATGTAGTCTCATTGGAAAGATCAGCCATTTAAACAGATGTCCTACCAAAGGGGGCTTCTGCCAGAGGCCAGGGGTTTCTTAGAATATATGGGGACCAGACTGTCAGCAATATGCACTGAATGTGGATCAGGACCACACTGACCAAAAGGAAACACATTGTCCACGTCCATGGCATCCTACCTAGAGAAGTCCAGCAAAGGAATCATCAAAGGAACCATGGAGATGCCCATCAGAGAAAGGTTAGCTGAACCAATCAGCCAGGCTCAATTAAGAAGCAAACTTACAACTAACCAACTAACAATTTTCTCCTCTCTATGCACATTTCTCTTCCTGAATTCAATCCAGGATATGTTGTCAACTTAAACTAAAGAGAAAAGATCAGCAGATGATAGAGAAAAAAGGAAGGAAGGGAGGCCTCATACCTCATTCTCCCAAACATAGTCTGGCCTACTTGGGCTGCCCCAACCTACCCCAAAAACCATATTCTTTCTGCTATATCATAGTGTTAGAAAATAATACAGACAGATGGCAAGATGAAATAATAAAATTGCTAGCACAAAGTTTTAGGGGTATAATCCCAATCATAGGGTCTAATCTTAGTGTCAAATTCAAAGGAAAACCCACATCTCTTCCCTTCGCTGAAAAAAAAATGTCTTGGAAAGGACTTAAATGTTGGGTAAAGTCACTTAAAAAGATACAAGGAGAAACCACAATAGTAACACACAGGAGAAATTTCTTAAAATCTTCTTCTTTCTTTTCCAATCTCTTATATAATCAGTTGTCTTCAATTATCTCACCTCTTCCTTCAAAAATATCTAAAACTCTCTTCCTAAACTTGGGGAGTTTATTGACTTTTCTCCTTAAATTCCCTTGCTACACTATCAGATCTATGGTTTCTTTCAAGAAGTTCTTTACTTTTCAAAATAATAGTAAAGCAAACATTTCTCCCTCCTTGCATTGTCTACCTTAATGCTCATCACCACAGTCAACATACTGAAAAGGGTAAGAGATGACGGGAATGAAGGAAAGGCCATGAGTATTATACATTACTATGTTTTATCACTCACATATGAGTTCATAGAATGGGAACCTCTATTTGTACTTAAGTAACAGAACAACTGCAAACAAGAATAGCAATTATATTGGGCCTCAAAGGATGGGATGAGTTTGGGTGTTTATAATATTAGCACATCAACATTGTGTCTTCTCTCTTATTCCAAATGCTAAGAAGTTGAAAGTCAAATCAAGTATTCACAATCACACTTCCCCCTACCTTTCAAAGGTATTTCCTGAGCAGAACAGCCATCTCTAAGTGTAAGCTCTAGGAAATCTATAATCAGTTGGTCTCCCTAATTGAACACTTTCTTTCCTTAGATTTTGGAAGAAGCATGAAAATGATTTACTGATTTAGGAACTGGGTGGAGTAGACCACGAAAGGACAAATCAAAACCATGTGGAATGAACTAGTTGAGGGGGGGTGAAGGGAGAGAGAGCTAGCTTTCAAATGAAACAAAGTACAGATGATTTGGCTAAATTTAAGCCAAGCCAAACACTCACATTAAACATTGCACTTGGGTCTGGTTCAATAGCAGAAGCCAGCGAGAAGGAGCGTCAGCCAACATTGCATCAGACACACATTGTGGATAGAGGAAATGAGTTCAGTCCAGCCAGCTGTGACTTCAAACAGGCTGTTTCTCAGAGAACAGTGGGAAAGGGTTCCCTCTTCAGTGAAGATCGCAAAGTTCAGCCAAAGCCAGTCCGAAGGGAATGGACTTCAGGAGGAAGAAAATTATATTCGATGCATAAGAAAGAGTGTTTTTCTTCCACGAAGTGGCCTTTTCAATAAGAAAAGAAAGGAACATGCTGACAAAGAGAGGTGACAAGATTCTGATGCTCATTTGAGGACTGGAGTCCCACATGCATAACTATGGAAGGGGGTGTTTGTGTGTGGATAAGGTTGCCTTTTAGCTCAGACACCTCCCTGCACGAATCAGGTTTCCGAATCTGTGGGAGGAGAGACCACAGGATTTCTCACCTGACTCCCATGGATCACTTCTTTACCCCTTTTTACATTTCTTTTAAAGTATTTACTCAGCGCAAGTCTACTGAGGAACCAAGAGTGGGTTAGACCCTGGGGATACAAAGACAAACCAGACGGTCTTGTCCCAGGAGGTCACAGTCTGAAGAAAAGTTAGGCACATACATATAGCACTGACATTGAGTGATAAGTCTTCTACTAGATCAGTGATGCCCAAGGTATGGCCACCTGATTAGTATCAGCATCACCTGGGAATTTTCTTAGAAATGCAACTTTCTGGGCCCCAACTTAAACTTACCGAATCAGAAAGCTAAAATTGGTTTATCAAACTCACCATGTGATTCACATGCATGTTAAAGTTGTAGATCCCACACTCATACAAAGCAAAGAGGACTTTGAGCAGAGAGACAGCATACCTGAGCCAATCACGATGTTTTCTGTCATCTATAAATCACTCCACAGTCCCCTCCTCTAGATTCTAAATAGGTGATTTCACAAGAATGCCACACAAAATGTGTGTCTTGCCTTTTTTAGTAAGCTGTAAGAACTTCAAGGACAGGAGCTGACACCTCTTTCATGTTTTCTTTGATTTCTCTTCCTTTTAGACATCAATCCAATGCTTAGACAGGCACTGAAATGTACTTTAAGTAGCTAATTCAGAATTTAGACTGGTGCAAGCATTATACATTCACAAGAAGAAACTGGCCAACATATAATACTTAAAGATTTTCCTAACTCTTGTAGGTTGGAGGTAAATATAAATGTTACCTCTCCCAAACACTCATTTGATGTCTGAATCCTCTGTTTGCCAAGAGTTTGTTCTCCTTAAGCTTGGGTACCCCCATGGATCCCACTGTCTTGGGATGCAGTTTTCTTCCTTTCAGACAGTGTGGCCAGAGACAGCTTCTTCTGGGCTGAAAACTACCACCATTTAAATTCCATTTATTAGTTACAGCTCTATCCCTTGGGAACCCATAGCAAAGATACTTACATACTAATGTGACATTTTTCAAGTATTTGAAGTTAGTATTTATTTAGTCTAAAACATGGGTTAAACTTACAGACTCTGGAACCAATCTGCCTGCACTCGAATTCTTGTTCTGTCCCTTATGAGCTCTCTGACCTTGGGAGAGTTATTTACTATATGTAATTTGTTTCTTTATAGACACAAAAAATGTATAATAGCACAGCACTAAGGGCTTTTGTAAAGAATGCATGAATTAATACATGTAAATGTGCCTGGAACCCAGTAAGTGCTCTAAAAGTTTGAGCTATTATAAATCATCATCATTATCGTAGAAAGCTTGTCAGATTATCTGACAGAGGCCATCGTTCTAATTCTATAGTCATTTGCTAGGTGAGCCTATTCACTCCTATGGGTTCAACTGCCATCTATACATTTGTGTAAAATCTATTTATTCTTATCCTGAGCATACAGCTAAATGTAAGTGGCCAGTTGGAAGCATATGAAATGTTCTGACCATTATGATTTGAGTAGAAGTGATGCACACCCCATCTAGTCCTGGTCCCTAAAATCACCCTGAGAAATTATCCACACTCTTTCTCAGTTCATCTGCTAAATGAATGCATTGGCGGAACAAATGAAAGAAGCCCCAGGGAGCGGTGGAGCACCAAGTTGCTTCAATCCTGGTGTCAGTGCTTAGAGGGGAGCTGCCTACCAGAGTGAAACAGAGCCACCAGAAGGAAACATCCACGTTGGACTTTGTGTGACCCAGAAATAAACACTGATTGTGTGGCACTATTAAGATTTCATAGCTTATCACAACTAATACAACGACTTCCTGCTTTCTATCTCTTGCTCAGACTTTGCTTCTGAGCTTCAAAAAATGCATTTCACTTTCTATTCAGCCTTTCTATATGGACCCTTAAATAAGGTAATAAGCTAACTCAAGGCTTCTGGGATCAGACCTTCTGTGTTGAAATGCCAGTCCTTCTAGGTGGCCAATTATGGAAACATGAGTGAACTACATAAACTATTCATAACAGTATATATTCAGAGTTGTTAGGAAATTAAATGAGTAGATCACTATAAAACACTTATGACAACAATACAGTTATTATGACCATCCCACTCAAAATTTGTTCCTTCCCCTGTGTTTTCTATATGAATAACTGTTGGATTCCCCACCATTTGACAACTATTAAAATAAGAAACTTGCAACTTAATCTTGAATCGTGTTTTTTTAATCATCCCATGTGGACACACCACAGTAACTGATTGATTATGCTCCCTAAATATTTCTCAAATTTGTACACTCCTGTCTATTCTCTTTTATTGCATTCTTTTCATCCTAGTTAAAGCTACTGGCATATGTGGCTCTGTTATAGTTGCAGTCTTGCTTGTCTTTCAGATCCATTCCTGTGCCCTTCAAATGCACTCTTCACATGGAAACGTTGACATTCTTTCAAAATCAAAATTTGATCTGGTCACTCCAAAATCTAAAATGTATTAAAACCTGTCATGGACCACTGTGGTAAGATCAAATTCCCAGCGCATCACTTCAGCCTCTCCTCACAGCCCACTACCTGACTTTATCTCTAGGGTTCACCCATGCTGGGCTTTGGGCAAATTCTTCAAGTTGTCATAGACTGTCCCATCTCTGACATTTTCATATGCTGGCTACCTCTGCTTAGAATGAGCTTTCTTCCCACTGCCACTTTACCCAATTAATTTCTGAATATTCTTTACATTTCAGCTTAAGTGCTACACTCTCCAGAAAGCCTTCTTAGCGATCTCTGCACACACTAAGTAGAGATATGCTCACACAGCACCCACCATACTCCTTCATTAAACTCCACATACTTGCCATTATTGTACAAACATGTTTTCTCAGCTAGCCAGAATGCTTTACAAAGTCAGAGACCCTAAGTGTGTGCTTCTCTGCCTAGTATATTGGCTTGTATGGAAGAGGGTCTCTTTAAATATATGTTCTGTTTTGTTTTTATAAAAGTCTGTTCAAGAGACTTTGTGTGGGTGTATCTCATATGAATTTTTATTTTGTTGGGTCTGGGGAAAAGTCCATCAATCTATGTATCTAATTAAATTCACTTACATATTTAGAAAATCTGACCTCTTTGAGTTGAAAATCTTGTTGATTCGACAGACACATAAAGAAAAAACTATGTAGTAGTATCATACACTCTGTCCTAATACAATGATTCCAGGACCTCCATTGCCGGGTGACAGGTCATTTGGGATGGGTCAAAAATTGTGTGTTCGTAGAGCATGTGATGCCAGACCAGATCAGGAAATACAGGGGAGGAGGCTAAAAGCCAATTGGAGTTCAGAATTAAGCAACTTGTTTTCATATGAAGAGATTTGTGTTTATGTGGACCCAACATTTGATGAAGTGCATAGTTGGAGAAAAATTGATGGAGGAATGCTCTATGAATAGTGCAATCTAGAAAAAATCTATGTTCTAGGGAAGGAACACTGGGGCGGGGGGGGCGGTGGCTCAGCATAGTCACAAGTCTCCATGATGAAGTTTAGAGTCTAGCTGCACACCTGCTAACTCTGTTTTTGGTGCAGTGTATGAATCTCTCTCACTAACATTTTTTTCTCATTTGAAAATGGAAATACTGAACCAAACATTAGATTGTTTATGACAACCCAAGCTATCTCTGAGACTCAGAGAAGTTTAGGATTTTTCCTGGGGTAACATCCTAATAACTGATAAAAGCTACATTGCACCTATGTCTTGTGACTCTTAGTCTAGAGCTCTTTCTATTAATTCTTTCAAAACTGCCTTCTCCTTTAAAAGATAATAAAAATAAGTAAATATTGCCAAGAAAGAAACAAGTTCAACTAAGGCTAAGTTTTGCTAAGTGCTCAGAAGCGTTTCGAGTTATCTTAGATGACGTGTGTCAAATTTAAACTAACAGAAGATATTCTCTGTCTTAGGGTTGTGGTCGCATTTTCCAGAAGCACTGAAAAAAAAATAGCCAAAATAAGCGGCCCTATTTCAACAATACTAGGACTTTCTTCTCCTTCAGTCAAACAGGAAAAAAATTGATAATGAGCCTTTGGCTCTGGCAATAGCTTTGCATTAGTCCCCGAAGCCTGTGGGTTTTCTTTAGCTTCTTGGGATTCGTGACCAATAGCTCCGTCGCCTTCCCTGGTTCTAATAAAACTCATGGATGGGTTTTGAATTACATTCATTCCGAGAGGACTCCTTGTCGGTCCTTGAGTGGACTTTGTTGTCCACAGCCGCTTGCAATGAGTGTGGGGGCAAAGGTCTCTGGTTACGCCCACCACTGAAATCAGACTCAGCTACACCACATGAGGAACGTATTACAGGGCGGAATCCAGCATTTGTCCCCACAGGACGAAGGAATGGCCTTGCAACTATTCCCCGTCTTTATTTTTGATGATTCTATAACCCATTGCCTCTTATACTGGAGACAGCCAGGACTTCTTAGCAACACTGACCTGCACAGAAAATAAAAGAGCTAGCATGCAGCAAAGGAGTCAAATCAAGTCCCGGGAACGTTTTCTCCAAGAGAAGAAGTTGAACAAGTTTAAATACAAAGACTTATAAATCCCTCCAAGTATTTTTTCCCTCCTTCATAGTTCCAGCCAGTGCCTTATTACTATTCACCCCATGTTTGAATAATGGAATGCTTAGATCACTGCATTCATCAAGGGAAGGAAACACTGTGTATTCAAAAAAGCACTTTGAATAGAGTTCTCTCCCTCGGCGAGGCCATACTTCACTGAGTTTTCCTAATTGCTGAATGCATGGCTCTGGTTTGAAATTTAAGAATCTGAAGAATTGTATAACATGCCCTGCACCAGTAAAATCAGACCACCTCTCGTTCCAGGGCCTTCACTATCAAGCAAAGCAATCCAGTCTGAAATTACTGCACATAGTGTCAAGATTTTATATCTGTATATATAAATACAGGATTACATGGGGGATAGATGCTCCAAGACCCCCAGCAGATGTCTGGAACCACAGACAGTACCAAACCTTATGTATACTGTTTTTCCTACATATACATACCTGCGACGAAGTTTAATTTCTAAATTGGGCACAGGAAGAGACTGATAATAACTAATAAAATAGAACAATTATAACGATACAATAAAAATTATGCGAACGTCGTCTCTCTCCAAGTACTGTACTCACCCTTCTTCTTCACGTGATGGTGTGCGATGCTAAGATGGCACAGCCGCTCCTGAGTCCGGGGGACTGTCTCTCCCTGGCCATCGACGTGCTGGCGCCACCCGTTTCCGGGCGCCCCCAGCGGCAGTCTTCGCGCAGGCGCGGCGTTGGCTCTCAGTGAGAACGCGTTTCCGTTCACGTCCTCCACCCACGCACGAAGCCTTTTCCATCTTACCGGAGCGCTTCTCTCTCACTCTGCTGTAACTTGTGCAGTTTGAGGGGAGACGGCAAACCCAGCACGGATTTCTTTTTCCTTCTTCACATTTTCACAGAAAAAAAGATTCACTCTTACCGTAGGTCTTAGCTGCCTCAGCATACTTCCTATTTCTTTCCTTATTGAGAACTTTCACCTTTCCACTTAAAGGAAGCACTGGATGGCACCCCCGTGGCACATTCGAATTGCCAGCATCACTCTTCTTGCGCTTTGGGCTCACTGCAAAGTGAAATTGGGGGGACTTGAACGCCAGCACTAGGCAACCACTACACTGCATTGCTCTGGCAACTAAGATGGCTACGAACCAGGGGGAAGACGCCGGAAACAGGGAAGATGCACGTCCAGGGCGGGATGTTGCAGAACTCGCGAGACTGCATCACACTACCCAGAATGGTGCACAATTTAGAACTTATGAATGTTTATTCTAGAATATTTCCATTTAATATTTCAGACTGTGGTTGACCACGGGTAACCAAAACAACAGAAAGTGAAACTGTGCATAAGGGTGTATGACTGTATTGCAAATAGTGAAATAGCATCAAATGTGTGCGTGGGTGAGTAAAAATTAGGAGAGAGAAGGGCTAGGTTCTGGTCCTCAAGCACTGCTCCCCAACAACTGATTGTGTTTGGAGACATTCTGAACCTCAGTTTCCTCGCCTGCTAAATGCATTAATGAGTTTGTCTTGCTCACTAGTCAAGGTTATTTTATAGCCCTAATGAAATAATGCTAGTCCTAGGGCTCAGCGATGCAGGATATGTTCAACGACTTCTGGGACAAAGATTTTCCAAGCTCGTGTGCACTATCTATCCTGGAATCAATATAATTCAGGGGTTTTGCTTTCTATTAAACTTTGCGCATCTTGGATATCTTCTATCAGAGTTTACAGCCGAGCTAATTGGAAGAGCCCAGAGCCCTGCTCTGCTGCAGGCCAGCACCTCCCCCGCTTTTCCTGTCTAGCATCATTCTTAAGTTAACTCAAGTGGGACAACCAGCCCATTGTTTGAAAGAAGCCCAAGTTTCTTGAAAATCTAATTTTCAGGTCCATTCCCCTGGGTGAGCAGTAATATTCACTTAATCTAGTGCTTCATGAAAAAAGAATTAGAACTCAACTTCACTCGTTTCAAATGGCTTATATGGTTGTGTATGCAATAATTTTGAGTGTGAAACGTAAATTACTTGAAACAACCCAAACATCCTATCGCTGGGGAAGCACATTCATTGAATGAGTCATCATACAGCCACGAAATCATTATGGAATTTCTTTTTTAGTGTGAGGAAGTGATATTATAACCCTAAATAACAAAGCCAGATAAAAATTGTGTAATCTGTTTAAAAATTCAGAAATTCATCATTCATTCATTCAACAAATAAAAATGTACTGTGCTAGGCACTTCTCACTAACATTCCTAAATGCACAGAATTTATTTATATTGAAGGGAGATAAACAATAAACCAATAAATGAATCATTGTTTAGTATACCACATGACGATACCTGCTAATAGAAGACCTAACATTTTTAGCTGGATCTGAGTTTTCAACTTAATTTAGAGCAATACCCAATTTCAAACCTCAGTGGCAAGAAGGAAAAGAGTTTCAAATTCAAGGACCTCTGAGTCCCAGTTTCCTTTTCCTATAGCATTTAAAGTCATCTGATACAGGTAGATCCCTGGTCAGTTAAGTGAACTAATTAATAGTTGATAAGTTTCATCAGGGATAAGACGATTTCTATCTCAAGGGTTCGGTATCCTTCACTGCAGCCATCAGGTGATACTGTGAATTTTTCCCCTCTGGTTAATCAGGAAGACTAAATCCAGAAGGAGGGTTAGACAAGGTTAAAGGGATGGAAAAAGAGCTATGGTTTGCATTCTAGAGCACATGATTGTATCTATTTATACACACCTCCAGGGATACTAGGGACAAAGGCTTCAGCATGCACAGATAACACTTTCATAGACCCTACAAAGCTCACTGAACCATTCAATCCACTAAGAAAAGGTTGGTAATAAATATCAGCTACTAGTTAATACTAGTTTATTTCTTTTTATCAGAAAATCTCAATATAAGTTAGAATCACAGTACTGACACATTTTGAGATCATTTCAAAGACTAGATTAGATAATGTGTAAACAGAGACACTGAGTATATCTAGGTTTAACCTAGAAATAATTACTAGAGCGATTTTGTGTCTAGTGTGCCGATTTATTCATAAACAAACAAAACTGAGACTTAAGCAAAACAGGTCTTAGGATTTCAGGTGGAGGCAGGAAAAAAACCTAGGTGTTTAACATCACAGGTTTTCACACACATCTAAGCTCTCCTAGCTGGGAGCTCTCTTAAAATTTAAGGCATACAAGAGGGGGAGTGTAGTTTGCCATGTGCCATCCATTCGCTCATTTCTTCATGCAAAAATGTGCCAGTCACTGCCATGGGGCCTGAGGCTCAAGGTCCAGAAGAGAGGAGAAGGCAATTTCGGCAACAGCCGTACTAAAAGCTGGAATGTGGAAAGCACCATTAGGAAGTTATGGGGTGTTATGGGAGTTCCTGGGAGGAATATATCACATTAATTTTCTTGTCAGAAGATCCCAGTGGGCAGCTATACTGGGCTCAGCTGGCGTGGGGGAGGAGAATAAGAGCAGAATCGGTGTGGTCCATTGTTCCAGACAATGCACCCAAAACTCCACAAAGGATGGGTCTTGTCAGACATTAAGAGCAAAGGTCTCTGCTTTTAAAGACATGCCCATGGGGTTGGACTCCAGACCAGAGACGTGTACTTGGATGTGGGACTTTCAGTGCCCAGAAAGTTCCAGATAAACCAAATGAATTTGGTTGTCCTACCTGAGAAAGCTGTGATCGCAGACATGGCTGACAGCTGGAGGCTGTGTGCTCACCCTCTTTTCACCTGGGCATCAGGCCCTTCCTAGAATGAGCAGGCGGAGCAGTGTTTCTCCATGGCAACTGCTCTTAGCTTTGCTGTAGGCATTGCACCATTTCGTAGATAAGGAAATGAGGCTCACTGAATTTCAGCATCTTGCAGGAGGACTGGGGTTCTGTAAAACTAAAAGAATGGAGCCTGTGTGCAGGCCCTTTTTCTCTCTGTGCAGTGTCTCTGTGATCCTTGGTTCTGAAACTCTTAAAGAGTCAGTTGGCTTGTCTTCGGGAATAGCATCAAGGAGATGTGGGGGAGACAGGAACACTTTTCTTTCATCAGTTTAAAGAAGGGAATCCTAGAGGAGGGAGTAGGTGGCCAAAGCTTTAACTGGGGAAGAGGACCAGTTGCAGCCCTTGGGGTCTGTGGCAGCAAAGGGTCTGAGCCCTGGACCTGGGTAGGGAGGACTCTTGCTCTCCAGGCAGCTTGGTTTTCACAGGCAGCATCTTCCCTTCTCTTTATTAGACCCCATTCTACAAGCCAGCAGTGAGATATGCTGGATTCCGTGGAGGTGCTCACAAGAGGCATTTCCTCCTTTCCTGGGGAGAGAAAAGACAAAAGAGGTATGTGAATGGCAAGGAAAGGAAGTGGTTGAAGTGAATTCCATGATTCCTTGCCTTTTATGATGACTAGTTAAATAATTTGATGTGCAGGACCTGACCACCATGCTAATGAGCTCTGGTAATCTGGCACAGAAAATTAATGATAATAAATTAATTCCAGAGAATTCCATTTTATGTACTCAATTATTCATGGTATTACAGTGTTATTAATGGTGTCAATTATTAATGGCATGAATAATTAAGGGATCACATCCATGTTATGAGGTACAAGTGTTCCAGTGTTGAGCAAATTGCTCAGAATAAATAAATAAACATACCACGGTTCAGACATTTAATGTTAAGTCTTCGATGTGTTTCTTGGAAAACACTGGTACATCTGTCATCAAACTAATTTTATTAATGAGGTCTCTGTTACCAGAACTCCAGCCCAAGTCTTCCATTATGATAGTAACAGGAAAGAGGTAAGGTTGTGCTGGGGGAGGGCACGTGTTTTGTTGGCAGTTCTGATTCTTCAGGGACATAGAGGGGGAACCTGCCTGAATTTGGGGTCCAAAAGAAACTCGCAGTGAGATCAGAGAGTGCTGTGAGAATTTAGTGAATTCAGAAGAGCTGACTGGGTAGCCCCAGGAGTTTAATTTGAAAGACAGCAGTAGCCCCTTAATGCTATTGCCCCAACCAGTGCAACCAGATTTGGGTTACTGTAAGTAAACCCTCTCTTGGAGAGAGGGACTTCAGGAAGGTGTACTTTCAAATGTGGCAAGTTATTGGCTTTGTGAACAAGTGCTGTGCAACATCTCTCCAAGCTTTGTTTTCTCACTTCTGTAGTGGGGAAACTATTTATTCTAAAGGCTATTTGACAAAATGAATGTATGGATCATAATAAGGTCTCAACGAAGTCTTCTATTAGTGTCACCATTTTAGTTATTGCCATTACAAAATGTTATAACTCAACTTGCCCATTTCATGGCTGAAGAAATTGAAGACTGAAGAATAGTTGTGACTTGTCACTAAGTTTGTGCGTAGGTTATCTTCCCTTCACCCCTCCAGTTATGGTCTTCATCCTACTCTCTTTCCCGGGAGCCAAACCCCATGCGTGACATTGGCAGGGCCCTGTATCATGTGGGTTCCACCAACATGGAGACCCTGCAGAAGATGGGGAGGAAGGAGAATGAGGTCTGGGCATTTCTGTTTTTGGCATTTGCCCAGGTCCCTATCATTGGCTGTGCATCTCTACAGAAGACGGCAGGCACTCCCAAAGTGGCTGACTCTACATGACTTTCTCTTCTGGTCCACAGATGGTAACAAATTTTCTGCTACCAGCTCTGAATAACTGAAGAACTATCCCTTATAAAAAAATTATATCAAGTTATCCTATTTTCAGTGTTCCTAGCAGATACAGATAACAGTAAGTGACAGAAATGATACCAGAGTCCAAGACCCCTGGTTCTTTTCTTTATACTCACTGCACATTCATTCATATGCTCATTAAATAATTGTCTCCTAAGAACCAGCCCTGTGATAGGCACAGGAGATATAAAAATCAGCAATGCATGAGTGCCCATTACTCTGAAGCATCATGTATTGCAGTGCATGGAGTTAGGAAATTGTCTGTAGAGAGAGCCAGATAGCAAATATTTCAGACTTTAGGCCATATGTCTTTGTTGTAACTATTTGACTCTGCCATTGTAGTGAAAAAGCAGCTATAGACAAAAGAGTATGTCTGTGTACCAATAAAACTTTATTTATGCCCACCAAAATTTGCACTCCATCTAATTTTCAAGTGTCACAAAATATTACCTTTTTAATGCTTTTCCTCCAAGTATTTAAAAATGTAAAAACTCTTCTTTGCTAGTGAACCATACAAAATCAGAGAGCAGCCCAGAGTTGACCCACAGATCATAGTTTGTTGACCCTTGTGCTAAAATATGAACCTGATGCTAAGGGAATGGAGTTAAGGAGGCCAAGGGTTGGAAGGGGAGGCTGAGAGAGGACTCATAGAAGAAGTGACATTCACACAGGGAACTAATGGATGATAGAGTTGATTTGGCAGAGAAGGGAAAATAACACAAGGAAGGAGCAACAGCAAAGAATCTTAGTAGTTCAAGATGTACTGAGTGGGTGGAGCCCAAACTGAAAGGTCAGGGAAAAGAGGTGTGGGCTGAGAGGGAGAGGAGACCCTAGTGGGGGAGAGAGTGGGAGGCTCTGAGCCACACCCTAGAGGACCAACTCCACTGTCCTGCAGAGAGGTTGGACTTCAGAGGTGGAAAAGCCATGTGGCAGGGGTCCTAGGCACAGCACAAAACCCAGTTCTACCACTTTCCAGCTCAGTGATCATGGACAAATTATTTAATCCATCTGAGCCTCATTTCTTACATGCAAACAGTCATAACAGCTTCAGCTCTCTGACAGTAGTAAGGATTAAATGGAATAAGGCACACAGACTGCTCTCAGCAGTACTGGCCCACAGTAAGTACTCAATAAAGTTTGCTATTATTAGCATGATCGTGATTAGGCTCACTGACTAGCCTGGCTCTTGCTGTGTTTTCTCTAGCCCAGATTCAGCACATTTCTTGCCATTTCTGATGGGGATGGAGGCTGGACAATTGGCAGCCCCAAGGTGAACATAAGGTTTCCCTTTTAGCACCATGATAGCATCAGCCCTAATGAATCTGCAGTGGCAGAAATCCATTTCTCTGGACCTGAACCTCATAGGCCTCTGGTCATCGGACACAGAGCCAAAACCACAGCTCCTCAGTCCAGACAATACCCTTCTTAGAGTGTTTGCACATACAGCACACCTACTATTACATTGCTTGTGAATTTTCTTTCCTGTTTAGACTGCAAAGTGAGAGGACAATGTTTGAATAGTTCTTTTGAATAGCTCCCTCTCGAGTCTCCTGGCTAGCAGCCTTGGGTGACTGACTTGGCATGATACTCCAGCAAACCTAATGGAGAAGAAAGGCACAAACAAGTGGGCATTATTTGGTGTCATCACTAGAAATAAATAAGTCTGTCTATCCTAACAATGCCTAAATAATACATTTGTGATTAATTTAGTGAATCCATAAAAGGCTTCGGACATGGTTTGAATGCAATTTTGCATAGAAACCATAATATTTCAAACCCGAGACACTAAGAAAACTAAGATGTGGTGAGGAAGAGGACTGATGGGTTATTATTATAAAAGACAAAATAATTTTAGTGTTTAATTACAATTCAAGTACGTAATTGAATCATTAAACAGACTTTCAGGACACATTTGGAGGTAATCATTTTAACTTCGCCTTTTTAAACAATGACAAATTATGTTATAAAAGTAACAAATGCTCATCATACAGCACTTGAGAAAAAAAGAGACACCTACAGGAAATTGAATAACAATTATTCAATAAGACTAAACTCACAGGTTATATTTTTAGTGTTAACTATATGTTTTCTTCAAAATGTTCTCGTAGGCATATTGTGAATCTAGATAAAGGCCAGAGTAACCAAAGCAAAGTGAGGGTTGTCACACTTGAAGATGTAAAGGGTGGAAATGAAAGGTGGCAGGAGAGTTCCCTGACACAGAGTTGCATGGTGTTTGCCGTCATCCTGACCCCCACGCCAGGGTGGGGAAGCATGTGTTTATTATCCCTCTCCTCACCTCAAGCTGAGTGGGAGAAGATATATACATATTTATGTAAATGATAAAATGTAAAGATACACATAATACAAACATCTGTCTATAAATAAAATAAATATATAAGTAAGTATTATAAATATAAATCCATACACATATATGAGGTCTGCCCAGAAGGTACCCAGCCATGTAATATGAAAAATAGAGGCATTTATCAAAGAAGATACAAGATAGAAGAAACATCGTACATGGAACATAACACCTCAGTCTCCTTCAAAGTAGACACTGTGGGACCTCACACAGTTCTTCCAATTGCCATCAGCTGTCCCATCAGATTTTCCTGAATCACATCAATGATCTGAAATCTCTTCCCTTTCAAAGGTGGTTTTAGTTTTGGGAAAAGCCAGAAGTCACATGGTGCCAATCTGGGCTGTGGAGGGACTAAGTCACCTGGGTGATTTGATCTTTTACCAAAAAAAGTCTGCACGAGATATGACGCGTGAGTGGGTGTGTCATAGTGATGATGCTGCCTATCACCAGTTTCCCATAACGGCAGCCTTCTGGATCATCTAAATAGTTTCCATAGAGGAATATTCAAGCTTACCCCAAAATTTGATGCAGATTCATTGCTCTACTCACTCAGTCATTTTGACTATGATGACCACACAGTACACATGCTCACTCAAAGTGTCTACCACCCCCACTGACTAGTACAGTGAAGTCATCATTGTTCATGCATGTGCATTCCAGTCCACTCTCACTGGCTGCCAGATTACATCAATGTTGCACAAACCATTCTCATTATAATAGCAATGGCTGCACTTTTCCTAGACAGACCAGTACATGAACAAAATAAAATGGAAAGCATATCAGATTTTGGAGTAAGTGATCTGTTGATACTTATTAGAACATAGTATTTAAAATGTAAACAATAGAATTATTTTCCTAGTATCCATGTATAAGATAGATGGTTTTGTCCTCTTGCCTATGAAGACAGTAAGTCTGATACACAACAATGTCTAAAAACCCCATATACTTGTTTTGAGGGGAAACTTGCCCCACTAGAGTCATACCTGATTAAATCAATTTCAGACCCTGAAACTTATCCTTGTAATGCCCATGAAACAATAATTATAAAATATTCTTGCACCTATAAACAAATCAGCCACTTAGTTATAGACACCAACTATAATACAAATTATACAAATTGCTATAAAACACCAAGAGACTCAATCTCTTCAAACTTTCTGTGTATTCATAGCCAGTCTTTATGTCTATTCCCTGAGGTTTCCTTATCCATGCATTATTCTGTGCTGATTATTAAAGGGTGATAAGCAATCTTAGCTGTTTTTCCTCTGAGTTCAGTTCAAATTGACACATGAAAATGTAACACTTCCACTTCTAGTTATTGGGACACAAGAGGAGCTAACAATTTAGGAATGAGTGAACAAATTCAGTTCAATCTCAGACCAAATTAAGATCTGTCCTTACCCAAAAGGCTTATCAGAAACAAAATGAATCTTCTCTAGAGTAAGGTAACATTCATACACAATGCCCTGAGATCAATGAAAAATTATGAGACATATGAAGAGATGAGATGGAAAAATAGCACAGATGTAAGAGAGCCATACATAAAAGTTATGAGACATGGACTTTAAAATAACTATGCTTGAAATGTTAGAGAAATCAGATGTCAAGATGGGGAAATTTAGCAGAAAACCAGACTACAAAACCTCAAATAGAAACTCTAAAATTGAAAAATAAAACAATTGAAATTTAAAAAGTCAATACATGTGTTTAACAGCATAGCTTCCAAAGTTCAGGAGAGAAATGTTGAACTGGAAGATAGATCAATGAAAAAAAGATTCTCACTGATACGCCAATTGATAAAGAGACAGATGTGGATTACAGAAATGAGACTAAGAGCCATATAGCACATAGTAAAAGGATCTAGCACATATAGAATGCCAGGAGGAATGGAGAGGGAGGAAATGGGGGAGAAATAATACTTGCTAATATAATGGTCAAGAATTTGCCAACACTAACAAACAGAAAAATCTTAGAAATAGCTAATATGATAGACAGATAGATGATAGATAATTTCAAATGAGCACCAACACTATGGAAAACAGTATGGAATTTCCTCAGAAAACGAAAAATGGAACTGCCTTTTGACCCAGCAAGTCCACTGCTAGGATTATATCCCAAGAACCCTGAAACATCAATCCAAAAGAACCTATGCACTCCAATGTTCACAGCAGCACAATTTACAATAGCCAAGTGCTGGAAGCAACCTAGATACCCATCAGTAAATGAATGGATCAAAAAACTATGATACATTTACACAATGAAATTCTATGCGGCAAAAAGAAAGGAGGGGCACCTACCCTTTGCAACAGCATGGATGGAACTGGAAAGCATTATGCTAAGTGAAATAAGCCAGGCGGTAAAAGACAAAAACCATATGATATCACCTATAACAAGAACCTAATCAACAAAATGAACAAGCAAGCAAAGTACAGCCAAAGACACTGAAATTGAGAACAGGTCTACAGTGACCAGAAGGGAGAGGGGAGGGGATAACGGGGGAAAAGAGTGAAGGGTTTACAGGAACAGTTATAAAGGATATATGGACAATAACAAGGGTGGGTGGAAACAGGAAAGGGAGGTGGGGAAGATTGGGGTGGGGGCTGGGAGGAAAGGCAGAAAACTGTACATGAACAACAATATAAAATGTTTTAAAAAATTAAAATAAATTAAATAAATTTTAAAAAGAAATAATGATAGTTGACTACATAAAAGAAAATAGAGAAGCCAGAAGAAGTTAAAATTGCATATTCAAGGTGTTGAACAAAATAACTACTAACCTAGATTCTATAGTCAATGAAAATATCTTTGAAAAATAAAGGCAAAGTGGAAAAATATTTGTAAAAGACAGAAAATGATTTTTTCTTTTTTGTTTTGTTTTATGTTCAGTTCTGCACCAGAAAAATTGTGTGAGGGAGTTACTCAATAAGAAGGAAAATGAGGGAGGCTTGGAAAAACTGGAAGGAATGAGAAGTAACTGAAACTGTAAACATCTAAGTGAATATTAAGTATATAAATAAAAATAATAATGTCTCATGGAATATAAAGTATATGTATAATTAAATACAAGACAATAATAGCTCAATGAGGTAGAACAGAATTGAGTTGAATTCTCTAGGATAATAAAAACATAGTGAAAGAACACATATATAACAAATGAATGAAAAATAAAATATTTTTTTAAGATTTTATTTATTTATCTTTAGAGGGGAAGGGAAGGAGAGAGGGAGAGAAATATCAATGTATGGTTGCTTCTCGTGCGTCCCCTGCCCTCCCCTGCTGGGAACTGGCCTGCGACCCAGGCATATGCCCTGACTGGGAATCGAACCATGATCCTTTCGTTTGCAAGCCCGCACTCAATCTACTGAGCTACACCAGCCAAGGCAAAATAAAATAATTTTTTAAAAATACTCAAAGTGGAGGAAAAAATTGGAACAAGTGAGATTAGTATAATAGATAGATGGTACATATAAATGAAAATAACAGTAGTAGTTACTTTAAATATAAATGAATAAAATATCTCAATTTTAAAAAGAAAGGTTAACAGCACAGGTTAAAAATAAACCAACCATATCCTTCTTAAAAGAGACACACCTTAAATACAAGAATATAGAAAATCTGAAAGTGAAAGCCTGGAAAAAAGTACAAGGCAAACATTAATAAGAGAAGTTTCATAAATACTAATAGCTAATATAACAATTTTAAAGCAAAGAAAACTTTACTATAGATAAAAAGATCCAGTATTTTGATAATAAAATGCCCAACCTATGAGAAAATGTCACTTCTAAACTTGCATCCACCTGATAACACAGCTTCAAAGTACATAAAGCAAGTAAGCATCAACAGAACTAAGAGGAAAAATAGATAAATTCACAGTCATTTGGTTGTGGTATTAATGCATACCTTGCTCAAGCTCTGATGAAATAAGCGGACAACGTACCAGCGAGGTATAGGACATTTGAATAACATGAAAAACAAATAGGAATTACTTGACTCATTGAGAACATACATGCAATAACTTCAGGGAAAAAATTGACAGGGGATTGGAAGAATGAATACAAAACAAAGCTCTGTTACTGTTGAAGCTGAAATACATAAAGTGCTTTAACATTTTTTCAGAGCAAGGCTTCCAGCTACCCTCCTTCCACCACCATCCTCATCTGATTAAGCTTTTCTCTCTGTAGAAACTCGACAGTATAGGCCCGTTCCAGCAAGGAGGAAGGAAATGTTTTAAAGCTACACACTTCACATTCAGATCAGGTGCTTCTTTTGAGAGGAGGGTGGCTCAAAAAGTCAAAAGTGTTCCTATTCCACTTCATTTCTCTCCTGGGAGTTTCCTCCTGGAAATGATGCCAGAAAATTGGGCTTCTACCTTACAGTATCTCAGGAAGACGTGATTCAGAGAATGACATAAAATGTTAGTTATAATTCTGCTTTAACATTGATCACATTTTTATTTTGATGAAATGTCTATATTCCTGGCACCTCATCTCCAGAAACCGGATATTATTAACATGTATATCTCCAGCCCTTCACACAGTCCTTGACACATCACAGATATTCTAAGAGAATTTGTTGAATACATTGAGTCTCTCAAAATTTGGAATAAGGTGAGGAAATGTACCTGGCAGAGCTAAAACCAATCTGTGAGTAATAAACAGTCCTCCTCAGAAATAGTCCTTCCTAAGACATGACTTATAATTATGTCCCTGAGGAAACTTGAAAATCACCTCAATTAAACCGGAGTAACTTTGAACATCCTCAGATCTCAAATGTGACACAGAATAGTCCAGGGTTTGCCTATTGAATTTAAACTGGACATTGTGAGGGAAGATTTGTTGTTAATAGATCCACGTAGCGTGCATGGAAATGGACATTGGGTCAAGGTCCATAGCAGAGTCCAGGGAAGAAGAGGAAGCCAATCTCAGGCTTTTGATGCCTTAAATATGGGTACTCCTGCATGTAGAGTGCCAGGAAATCCCACTTAATCCCCCACAACAATCCTTAAGGCAGAAATCATTACCCCTTTGTAATGGAATAAAACACTGAGGCCCAGAGAGAATGAGAAAATTGCTCTAATTACTGCTATAACTGGGAATCAAATCTTGATCTTTCTATTTCCCCCAAACCTGAGGTCTTTCAGCTTATCTATTCAGGTTCCGAAAACAGCCTTGAAAGGATGTTTTGAGTCTACACCTTTGTTCAGTAAGCAAGCTACTGATATTGACTTGATTTTCCTTGGGAACTTCCCCACAGGGCAAACATGTGATGACAAACAGGAACTCTTTAGGTCCCATTATTGTTATATTGTCTGTATTTCATTCATAAAATGGAGACTGGCCTAATAATCAGTGTCTGATTAAATTGATTCCTTATTAGGATGGTATAACTTCTTGATGGACTGGAAAGACAAAGTAACTAAAGGCCCATCAATATGCACTTTGGCCAGCATGCACATCCAGGAGAGCAGGCCAGGAGTGCATCTGTGAGCCAACATTTGTAAAATAATACCATCAAGTCAGCACTATGACATTGAAAGGTACAGCATTAGGAGAGTAAACTGTTGCTCAATACAAAAAAAAAAAAAAAAAGAAAACATTTCCATGCCCCCTTTGTTATAAAGTGGGTCTGCTCATCTGATGCAATGTCCTATGGGAATCCCATGTTGGTGGATCATCCTCTAAGATCTTAGACAGTGGTGATTGCTTAAATCCAACAGGCAGTAAAGGCAAATCCAAAATATTATGTCTGTTCCTCAGAGAAAATCCATTGACTCACCCTGGTGTGGTTAGCTTGCAACCAAGTGTGGCCAATTGGCCCTCTCAAAGACCAACGCTATAGCAGGAGATCATTGCTCTTGTCTGTTGCTGGCAGGTTAGATGTTCAATGTCATGCCTCATCAGCAGTTAATCAGCATTGGTCAGTGGAATCCATGCTGTAGGGTCATATGATGTCATCATCTCTACCACCTTGGTCCATCACTTGTGTGCCTGTCATACTAACACTTGGGTGCCTGGTGACAGAAGATGGCTAACATCAACTAGACCAATCATCTTGTCTACTTGGCTATTCAGGGCCTTTGCCATAGTAGACACTTTTAGGTGGCTGTTCACCTGTGATATGATATAAAGGTGCATTGTGCCTACTCCCAAATATTCATCCATATGTCTCTATTCCAGCTCCTGTCCCTGATCTTCTAATCTTCTCCCTTTTGTATTGCTGACCAGCCTGCCAGACCCTTGGCCATGCCCATGGGTCTATATATACTTTTACCTTGACCAATTATCTTTTTCATACAAAATGATAACAAGATGCAATGCCCAAAGCTCTTCCCATTGCAAGTGTTTTTCCTTGCTGCTGCCTTTCAAGGCCATTAATGCAATGCCAGTTCAACAAACCCTCAGTCAACCTGGAGGGGAGCTCTGGAGGAATTATTACCTACCAGAATGTCCCACACTAGCCCAAAATGACTGTGTCTGCATGCCCCTACCTCATGCAGTCTCAAGTGGTAGGCTGCCCAAAGAAAGTTGGGACCTTAGTTAGGTGGCTTTCTGTAGCTGACATAGACGATGAAGGAGAAGATGACTGGAGGCTGCCTGCTGATCCCAGTCCTCACTGCTGGGCGGTGAGTCCTCCATGGAAGGGGATCTGGACAGTCACCCCTATGTCTACCACATGTCTTCCCTAACACAGCACCTGGAATATATTTTACCTTGAATGCATATATTTATTGCAAAAAAAACAGAAAAAAATGATCATAATGACTTATGTTTTCTTTTTACAACAAGATGTCTAGAGGTAATTGGTTGCTTGTATTAGTTCAAGAGATCTACAATGTCTATAGGGGTTTTGTTCTTGTTTTGTTTCGGGGTTTTTTTAAAGTCATTATCCCCATAATCACAAGGTGGCAGCTATCATATTATCATATTCAGAATTAAAAAGGACATTGTAATGTATCTTTTTCTTTTTATCAGAAAATCAAAACCTCTTCAAGAATTCTGCAGGAAAACTTATTTTTCATAGCTTTCTTTAGCCAGAACGAAGGTGCTCTAGGCTTCCCAGAATGCTAAGAGAGTGAGAATAGGATTATCATGATTGCCTTACACCAATAAAATTTTATTGCTTGGATGTGGACATAATGCTCCCACTCCAAAAAGAAATCCATGAGAGTGCTGTTAACAAGGAAAAAGGAAGAGCAGTCAAGCATTAGAGAGAATACTAACCATATCCCCCACGATGAATAAATATTTATCAAATAGAGGATTTTTTGTTATACAAATAATTCCTGCAATGGGAAGAAGTTTCACTAAATTATTTCTCAGGTCATTTCAGTACCAGACTCTGAACTAAACTGAACATTAAAGGGCATCCATAATTAATAAAAAAAATCTTTTAACTATGGCAAACCATCAAGAAGCCAGCAAAGGAGAGGAAAATTCTTTAGCATCATAGCCAGACTCATTTGGTGTCCCCAAAGGAATCTTCAGGCAGCCATTGACTTTCAGAACAGAGGTGTTGAGGCAAGGGTAAGCCAAAGAGGAATAATAACGGCTTTGTCCCTGTCCTGAATCAGGGAAATAATGATGAGCTGTAGGGTCCATGAAAAGCCTCACTCTTACCATGTTTAACGACTCGCCCCCGCCTTCCTCCCCACCCTCGATGGATTCCCCTGTTCAAAATCTGACGTAAATTGTTTCCTTACCATGGCAAGCTGCCTAAGATTTCTGGGAAGTATGTTTAAACAGGAATCATGCCAGGGCTAGAATCAGCAGTGCTTCTGTGTAGCCTGCGATGTAAGCTGTAATTAGGGATATTGAGATCCCTGAAGTTGGAGGCCAAGGAAGTGTGTTTCTATGTGTGTGTGTGTGTGTGTGTGGCAGACGGGTATATGTATAAATGCACATACACACACTTTTGTATGCATATATGAGTATACTTCTATTTGCTTTCTAACTTAGAAGATGAAAAAGCAGAGACTGTAAGACTCTTGTTAGTTTGATGGAGTATGACATCCTTCCCAATTCTGTCTTCTCTTTCCCCTCTTTGCATTCATTCATTCACTCATTCATTCCTCCATTTATATACTCATTCTTTCAATTAAACAACTATTATTTGGTAAAGAGTAGCAAACAGGGTAGATAAGAACTATATCTTCAGAGAGTTTACAGTGAAAGGCAGACTTTAAAACAGCATTTAAAATTGCTCCTTGATGGTGTCTATCCTGCTTTTCCTCTTGCTCACTGTTTTAAGGTTGAAGAAAGACATTGCCCGCTGAGATAGTGTAGTTAGAGGAGCAGGAGCTATGGAATGAAAGGACTTAGATTTGGATTCCAGCTGAACCACTTATGAGCTGTTGCACCTTCAGCGGTTTTTTAATCCACAGGAGGCTTCCCTTTTTCGTCCGAGCTGGTGGCCTATTCACACACTGATATAGCTCCTGTTCTTCTTTTTCATTCCCCTGCTTGTATCCTCTTCAATAAGCTAGCCCCAAGTGTCTTGGTAACTTTTCATGAAGTCATCTCTCTTCTTGGCATACAGAGATACTCATGGTGTCCTGATGACTTCGGTCTTTTATTTGTTGGATTGAGTCAAATTTTACTGAAGAACAACATACATACAGAAGAGTGTACAAACCACAAACACAGAGCTTAATGACTTTTCAAAACCTGATCCAACTGTGTAACCAGCATCCATATTATAAAATTGAACATTTCAGCATCCCAGAACCTCCTGTACACTCTTCTGAACAATACAACCAAAAAGTAACTACTATCCTTATTTCTAAAGACAAGAATAATACAGTAGAAACTCTTTTTTTCTTAGGGCTTCTTTCCTTACTCTCCACAATTATAAGATAAATTAATGTTGTTAACTGCAGTTTTCATCTTTATTATCACTGCTATATAATACTCTATTGTGTGACTATGTCACAATTTGTCTATCCATCCATCCCTCTATGGATGAATAGTTATATTACTCCAGTTTAGGGCTGTGATAGTGTTGCTGTAAAAATTCTTGCATGTAATTTTGGTCTATACCTGTATACAACAATGTCCACTTTCACTAACATTGTGTAGAGTTCTCAAAATGTTTGCAAACTACTGTTCCTATTGCTGTTGCCATTGTTTCTGTTACTTCCTACTAATTAATGTTCCCATGGCTCAACATGCTTTGATATGTTCTGTCCTTTTCATTTGAACCATTCTGATGAGTGTATGGTGGTACGGTATTATGATCTTAATTTTCATTTCTTTGGTGACTAATGAAGGTGAGCAACCTTTCAAAAGCTTCCTGGTCATTTAGATATACTCTTTTAATGAAATTCCTAGTCAAGTTTTTTGCATATGTTTTTCTATTGAGCTGTCTGTCTTTTACTTACTGATTTATAGAAGTTCTTTATGCATTTCGTAGAATCCATGATTAGCATGTATATTTCAAATATCTTCCCTCACTCTGTGGCTTTCTTTGGCTTGTGTCTTCTTATTAATTATTTGAACATTTCTGTGGACAAATCTGGAGTAGAATCACACCTCTGCACCTTACCTATGAGAATTCAGGTGAGTTAATTAACTTCTCTGAACTTCAATTTCCTATCTATAAAACAGGAGTAATGACCCTTACCTATTATGAAAGAGCTTGAGAATTCATACAGAATCTAGATCAAGAATTATAACTATGATTTATATAACTATTATGGATTACTTATATTACTATTAGTGGTAATTAAGTTGTCACCAGAGAAAGAAATAATCAAATCTTATGCTGGGTAGAAAAATAGGTGAGCTATAAATCATCTATGAGGGTGATAGCTTTGGTTCACATCCATGGGATAAAGAACTTTTAGTTACACATCCTACACAGGAAAGGAATCTTGTAAGACTACAATAATGCTCCCAGATGTGAGCCTCAGCACTAACATAATAAGTATTTTCAGAACCTGACATTCCACACTTTTATTTCTCATTTCCTCTAAGCAACCTTACTTTCCAATGGATACATCTAGTCACCCAAGTAGATGGCGCCATGTCTCAGAACTGGGGCTTATAATAGAATGAGTTTTCCGTTCATTACATTTCCTCAAACCAAATCAGAATTGACTTTTTGTTATGTACTTAGTGATTTAAACTCTGCAGGGATATAAGAAATATGGAATAATAGAAGGTCAGATGCTGACACATTGAGATCATCTTATTCTACTTCCTAAGATTACACCTGGGAAAACAGAGGTTTAGAGAGATAAAGATCCTTACCTAAGGATGCACATGAAGTGAGTGGAGGAAAAAGCCTAGAATTGTGCTTTACGGACTGTGAGTTCTGGAGAGCAGGGACTATGTTTATTTTGTTTATTGTCATAGATTGTGGCATATCAAGAACAATGCCTTCCTGCTACTTCTCAACATACAAAGCTCATTCCTATCCTCAAAGAGAACCATCTACATAGAATAAACATTATAGAATAACATAAACAAGTGATTGGTTGTTTTGGAGGTACACACAGCTGGGAAAACTTGTACAAGTGATTAATTGTGGGATGCTTCTCAAATTCCTCAGAGGATCCTTCTAAAACTGCCCAAACTCTGAGAGAAAGTCTGTGTTCTCATAGCAATATGTTCTTAATTCCAGTATAGTAGCATGTACCACATTACCTCATATTATAAATAACTATTCTTATGTTTAAATCCACTAGCCTATGCCTATCACAAACCTTGGTATGTAGTAGGTGCTCAATAAATTGTTGTTACATAAGTGAGTTAATGAAACAGTGGACAGTTAACAGCTGATTTGTATGCTACATTAGTATCTCAATCTGTGTTCCTAATGTTGTCATTAGGGATACTGATATCCCTGAAACTGCAGGTCAGCTATGTATGGGGGGCGGTTTCAGTGTACATGCACACAGAAATGAAAAACAGATACACATATGTATGTATTTTTCCTATATCTGTATTTTTCTACTTTTATTACTCATTTACAATTAAATGAGTAATAAATTAAAAAATAAAGACTCTAAGAGACTTTTTCTTAGTTTGATGAATTGCAACAACCCTCTTGAGTCTTGTTCCTCTCTGTTCATTCATTCACTCATCCACACATTGATTTTCTCATTATTTCAATGGAAGAAATATTCTTGGGTTAAGAGTGGCTTAGCAAGAACAATTTTGTCCCTACAGTAGATTTAGCAATGTCCAGACACATTTTTGGTTTTCACAATTTATAGAGGACACATTGCTACTGGCCTCTAGTGGGTAGAGGCCAGAGATGTTGCTAACATCCTAAAACATACAGAGCCCATAGAGCAGAGATTTATACAGCTCAAAATGTTAGTAGTGCCAAGTTAAGAAACATGCTATACGTCTATTGTAACTAAAATGTTCCTCATTGGTATGTATATCTAGAAGAAGACTGATTGATTTACTTAAGAGAGAGCATTGGTCCCATCATGGGAAAGTCAGTAAAGAGAAATAATTCACACTGAATTACTGCTTTCCATTTTTCAAAGCACGTTTACTATGGTGACCTCACACCTTCCATTTAAGGTAAGAAAAATAGCAATTATTGGTCCAATCTGATGAATGAAGAAAATAAGGTACAGAGATCATATAGAGTCTCAATTCCCAAAGATGAAAGAGCTATTGGTAATATAAATGAATAATCATTGCTTGTATGAAATTGACAAAGAGAAAAATGACAAAACCCATTAACATGACATGGATATTTCTTATTGTTGCCTATCCGGAATTAAGAAGGAGGAGGAACCAAGCAGCACTAGCTTCTTGTCAGACTGTTGACTGCTATAACAAAATATCATAGGCTGAGTAACTTATAAACAACATAAATTTCTCATAGTTCCAGAGGCTGGGAAATCCAAGATCAAGGTGCCAAACATCCTGGCAGATGCAGTGTCTGGGGAGGGCTCTGCTTCTGGTTTACAGACAGCATCTTCTGCTGTGTTTCACATTAAAGAAGGGATGAGGGAGCTCTCTGGGGTCACTTATAAGGCCACTAATCCCATTCACGAGGGCTCCACCCTCAGGACCTAATCCACTTCTGAAAACGTTGAGGGTCACAATTTCTACATGTGAATTTTGGGGAGACACAAACATTCAGTCCATAACATTCCTCCTCAGGCACTTCTTTGGTCACACCACCCATCATAATCAGGGTCAAGAAACTCAATAAACTGAGAGCCTGAAATGTTCTCCCTATCTGTGCAGATACTATGGTCCCTTTAGGATAAATGCACCTCAGAATAATTGAACTAGTTCCTTTGTGAGCTGTCTTACACAAGTTTATCACTTAAAATGAATGCAAAAAATACATAAAAGTAATAATGCACATTTTAGTAAACAGATTTCTATTTCTCATTCTGAGCCTTTAGGAGAAGGAAAGTCAGGTATGCTACTTTCTGCATTTGCCAAAGAAACTAAGGGTCCAAGAGGTTACATAATGTCGTGGCTTTATGACTAGGTCTTCTTCCACTGCCACTTGTGTCCTAGAACTCTGTCCCCTTTTAAAATCATCACTACTCCTCTCTACTTTAATTTCTCAGGAAAAAAAATTGATTTACATGGAAACACAACACTTAGAAAAGTATGATACTTCTGAGGATTTTTTATGACTCACCCCAATAACTGGACTCATCCTTTGGGAAAAAGAGTCAAAGAATGTGGAAAGATTTTCTCCTTCTTTTGAACTGAATGGGTGCAAAATTCTCTGATTGACATTCTCAGATTCCCATGGGGAGAATAAAGTTCCTTTTCTCTCAAGTGTAGAACCCAAAACTGAGAGGTATCTTTATCTTTTCCAAGAAAATGGGGCCACTTAGACCAAAAAAATGGCCTTTACCAGGAGGCATAACTGATCCAAGACAATGTCCCCTACAAAGGAGGCCCTTAGATTCCAGGCCTAACTGTGGTCAAGTGAGCCAGGCACATGGAATACTGGTCATTGCTGGGGTAGACAGTCCTTGATTTTACTTCAATCATTTTTATCAGTCTCAACTGGATTTAATGTATGAGACTCATATAATTTCACAATAAATGTGTGTTTCATAATGACTGGTTCATAATAACATATATTTCCTAGTGGGGTTTTGAGAATACAGAATACTAACAGGTAGAGAACCATGACTATTGGTTCTCAAGGTCATCTCGGATAGAGGATCACAATTAAACTCTCAGATTTTGGAAGATAGTATGTGATCAATAATACTGTTCTTCTTATGGAGCAAGGTGAATTTATTTATATATATAATAATACCAACAATAATGGAGAGAATCCTATGCAACTATAGTGCTCCTAGAGAAAGGAGAAGAATCATACACAGTTTCACTCTTGTGGAATACTGACTATTCAATGAGATTAAAGATACCAGTTGAAGTACTTGATCTGTACAGTGTTCAGTGCTACATGCAACAGATAGAAAGAAGAGTTTGAGAAGTGCCCCATACCCTCACAGAGTGACAGATATGTTCTCAAGTGACTACATACAATGGTGGTAATAGGATGGCAGTAATCTACATCATGCATTATGTTAGCATACATGGAAGTGACCAATTCTGCATGGGGGAAAAACTGTGAAAACAGATCCAACAAATGTTTGAGGTTATTGGGTGGCCAGCAAAATCAATCAGTCTGTCCTTTAAGATGGCTTCCAAACCCCAGCTCAAGGATAGTTGATTCAGTGACCACACAGACACATTTAACTGCCAGCCCAAGATGGGTTTCATTGGGTAAGTTTCCTTTAGGGCTATTGCATTCAGTTCTCTTCTTCCATTTCATAAACTGAGGTCAGGAAGCCAGTCCAGAATGTGACTAAATCAACTCTGAAGTCTCATAAAATGTTCACAAGGAGGAACGATAATTGCATGTGTGTGCAGGGCCAGATTTAGGGGAGACAACAGTCTCAGTGGAAACAATGACCCAAAATATTAATACTCAGGCCCACTTCTTCCAGCACAGCTGAGCGAGAACTTTCTGACATTTAGTCTTTAACCCTAGAAGAGCTGATCAAGACCCATATAATAGGCTGTGGCTTTATATAGTAAACCTTTGATGTCTGGCCTCTCAGGACCAGTCAATTAGCCAATTGAATTTCCCAATATTCTATGATCCGTTAATAAGTAGTACCAGGTCTTAAATAAGGCACTGGGAAACCAATAGTAAATGAGCCATAATCCTTCCCTTTCAAATGTTGTACAGTTCAGGGAAGAAACAGGCACCAAAACAGGCAATTAAAAGTCTGATTCCAGAGTGTGAAGGTGATCTAAGAAGAGAGTGACAATTGCAGGTGTTGGAGAGATGGGAGGTGAAGGAAAGACGTCCTAGAAGCAGCAGCATCTATAAGCTAAGTCCTAAAATAAAATATAGGGACATACAGGTGAAGAAGGGTGAGGGACAGCCATCCAGGAATGGAAGTAGTCAAAATAAAACCCTGTGGAGGACAAAAGAGGGGAGTGCAGTCCTAAAAGAAGTTCAGGATAGATGGAACATGGCAGGGTAGCTGTGAAAGATTGAGAGTGAGGAGGGATAACTCTATAGAGTAAATTGCCCATCAGGTTACACAAGTTCAGATTTGTTTTGAAGGCAGCAACAATTTGGAAGGATTTTAATAAGGCTTTTAATAAGGAAGGATTTTAATGTGTATGTTTAAAGGGTACACCCAAAGCTGCTTGGAAAGTGGGCTAGAGGGGGTCAAGAAACCAACTAGAAGGCTATTTTGGTTATCCAGAAAGAAAATAATAGTCTTGAAATTTTTTTAAAAATGGCAGTGTGTTAGGGAAACATTCATACATTTAAGAATCTTTAAGGACTTGGAAAGAAAACTTGGTAGTTGACTGAACACTGGAGCTGAAGGGAAGGGCGGAATCAAGGCTGATATCTAAGTTTGGAGCTTGAAAGTTGGGTAGACAATGGTACTATACATTAAGAAAAATAGTATTTTATTGTCTATCAATGGTTTTTACTTTATATTTTCAGGACCCATATCTAAAAAGGATAATTCGTGGCTTTCTGGAACCAAAGTTATGGAACTAAGTTACCTTTTCACCTGATTTGAAGCCATCTAATTTAATATGGTTTCCCTAAATGTGTACAAGGGAGGAAATCAGACACAGAAGGCCATATGTTGTATGATTTCATTTACATAAAATATTCAGAATAGGTAAATCCATAGAAACAGAAAGCAGATTGGATGTTCCCAGAGGCTGCGGGGTTGGGAAATGGGGAGTAACTGCTTAGTGGCTTTAGAGCTTTGTCTGGCAGTGATGAAAATATTCTGCAACCAGACAGAAATGGTGGCTGCTCAACAATGTGACTGTACTGAATACCACTGAATCGTCCACCTCAAAATGGTTAATTTTATGTTAAATGAATTTTGTCTCAATAAATTTTAAAAATGTACAAGGGAGAAATAATCACCCCAAGGACAGAGTTTCTACTTCACATTGGCTCAAGTTCTCACTTAGACATGAGGGGTATTTCTGGTCTCTCTCAACCCTTTCAGAGAGCCTCACGTCCTTTACACAAACATCAGGTTGGCCTGAAAAACTCAACATGACAATCAGAGAAATAGTTGACTTTTCTAAGTAAAGTAAATGGCGTGATCTCTTTTAACCTTCAGTCTTCAGACTGTGCAATCTCTTCCACAGGTTGGTGATACCTTGGAGGGAGAGACAGCCATGATGGGTTGAATTTCTCATTTGTCTAGAAGTTTTCTCTCCTTTCTCATACAGTCAGTTTTCCATTGCTTTGCAGGCCATTGAGCCAGAGCTAAGGCAGTTGCTGTGGGGACCACCTCATGGCCTCCCCTCCCACAGGAACCTGTCATGGTGACTCTCCAAGGACACACTGCATTTACAAGGTATCCACTTCAAAGATTGGCTAATTGCTCCGTAGTCTGCAAAAGCGCACTCTCCAATCATAAAAGGGAAATGCTGCAGCTTTTCCCAAGCCGCAAAGCATGACCAAGTTGATTAGGCCTCATAATTCACACTCTCGATACCTGAGCTTGATCCTCTGAGAAACAGCTGCCCTATAAAAGCCAAGACAGAGCACGTCTATCACACCATTCTGGCTGCCACAGTCACAGCTTTGCGTCCGCAATCAATGGCCTCTGCCATGCCTGGGCCAGGGTTGTGTTGAAAATGAAACAATAAGAGTGGAAAATCACTTTTATTTATTGAGTTCACCTACTCTTAACATCAAATCAAACCCAGCCTACACAGCTCACAGAATCTAAAGAGCTGAAGATGGAAAATGCCTCAGAGGGCAGGGGTGCTAGCCCTACACTTGCCCCATGGGACACACGACAGTGTCCAGATTGCCGGTCCACGGAGTTGATAAAGCAATAGATGCTCTACGGTGGCACACCCCATCAGGCTTGACCAGCCTCAGCAATGACCATGAGGGTACTAGTGCCTCAAAAAGGAGCACTTGTAAGTGGGATGTAATGGAAAGGAAGCATTATGATAAAAGTTACACACAGAAAAACATTTTATGGCAATTCATATCAAGATGGGAGATACAGTGGGAAAGGTTTCACAACACAGGGGTAAATCACATTCTGTGGCAAATACAGATCCCTGACTGCTGTTCTGGGGAAGACAAAGCCCATGTTGCATTCTATATATTGTGACAGGTCTCTCTCTTTCTGAGAAGGGGTTCTGAAGTGACATTATGAGGGTTAGACACCCAAGTGTTGGAATTGCCCAAAACTGGCTTTGCATCATTAGCTCTGCTACTCCATTTGTGCCTCCATTCCATCATCTAGTAGGTATTGGTAGGACGCTGCTCTGTGTTGGAGAGTGAAAAAGTGGACAAGATAGGGCCCTATCAAGTTTATCACCCAGGGTCATTAAGCAATAAAGCTAGCATCAAATAAAGCTTAGGACTGCTTTGATGAGAGGTGGCCCAAGGTGGGGCTACAAACGGCTGAGTAAGTTGGCAGATAGAAATGGCACGTGCGTGTGTGGAGAGGTAAAATGGAGATCAGATAGAGTGTGTGAAAAGACCCAAGATACTACTCAGCTGCAAGAGAAGATGAAATACTGATATTGGGCAACAGGGATGGGTTTTGAGTCTATCACACTAAGCAAAATAAGTCAGACAGAAAAAGACAAGAAACATGTTTTACTCATATGTGGGATACAAAGCAGAAAGCAACAAATGAACCAAACAAGAAAAACAAACAAATAAAAACTCATGGACACAGACAATAGTATGGTGGTTACCAGAGGGAAGGGGGTGGGGGGTAATAAAGGTCAAATATATGGTGACAGAAGATTATTTGACTCTGGGTAGTGAGCACACATGCAATATACAGATCATGTATCTGTATACTTGAAATGTATTGGAATGTATACTCGAAACCTGTATAACCTTATTAACTAATGCCACTTCAATAAATTCAATAAAAGAACACCAAGGATATAAAGAGAACTGGGGGAAGGGAACAGAGGAACAAGAAATGGACCTAGAGAGATAGCATCCAGAGAGAGTCCTCATAAGAAGAAGGCAAAAGGAAGAGACAAAATTTTTACATAGACAAGTGACACAGGAACAGGAGTTTCATTATAAGAAAATGTTACTAATCAGGCAGCTCTAGAAAGCAACTTAATCCCTCTGAGCCTTAGTTTTCAACATGGATAGAACTATCTAACTTGCTGCACAAATTAAATGAGACAATGTATATAAACCTTTAAACTAATTACTCACTATTAACCACAGGGAAATATACTTTAGCTCAAATTCGATATCACTTTTGACCTTCTTTTCCTGTATGAGTTCGAACTTTCTATGAAATGTTTCCTGTCCATTCAGGTACAAACTGGTTGATTGAATATTTCAGCTTTGGTTGAGTTTGAGAAGCTAATTTGTTTAATCAATTATTCAATATATGTTTACTGAATGTCTTTTCTGTGATGGTCACTGAGCCCACCATTGGAAATGCAATGATGAAAATACTCATTGGACTGTGATTCAGTTAGAAGAAATGATCACTTAAGTCAAATATTTGACAAATTACTGTGGTTCAGTGTGGTTAGGGGTTGTGGCAGAGACTAAGTTGCCATCAAGTATCTATTTTCTCCTTCCTCTTTATTAAAATTTCATTCTGCTAATGTTCTGTTTGATATTCTAGATATTTCTTAAACAGATGGATTTAGTTTGAGAAAACTCATTAGGAGATATATATTCAATGAAAATGAAAATTAAACTTTAAAAGCATTTAAATGCCTTCAATTTGTATTTGGGAATATTTTTACCCAGCTTTAAAAATATTTTTTTCTAGGACTCCCTTGCAGCTAAGAAGATAGTATCACTCAGTTCTGGACAATGAAGTATAAACA
Source organism: Carollia perspicillata (assembly GCA_004027735.1). Classification (NCBI taxonomy): domain Eukaryota; kingdom Metazoa; phylum Chordata; class Mammalia; order Chiroptera; family Phyllostomidae; genus Carollia; species Carollia perspicillata. The sequence continues at coordinate 42,180 of PVKM010003266.1, forward strand.
CAAATGCTGAATGGTATTGCCAGTGAGTCTTTTTAAAGGATATGGGGGTACCCTTCTTCAATTCTGTCTTTGATCCTGGACCTGGAAACACACAGGATGTATAGCTATCTTGGATCATGAGGACAAAAGTCACATCCTAAGATTATTTGAAAGGTTAGCTAGAAAAAGCTGTGGCCCTTCCTGACAACGTTTCATATCTGCTAAACCAGTCCTTACCTTTGGATTTAGTTTATCTAAGAAAGAGGGGGAAAATTATCTTGTTTAAAACACTTTTATTTTAAAGTTTTTTTGTTAATTTAGCTGAAGATAATTTTAAATGATGCAAAGCTCAAGGTAAAATTACACTTAATCCTTGCTTTCATACCAGGATTACCCAAATGATATAAGAAATAAGAAGTTACCTAAAAGAGCAATAGAAATAGCAGAGCACCCTGAGTCTTAAATTAAAAGTCTAGCTTCACTTTTTATTGTTTAATTGCAACTCTACCTTCTCATATATAACATAGAGACTTAAAAGGCCACTATGTTTTCTCCATTAATAGAGTTCTTCCTTGGCAGCAACCCAGTCTATATCTAGTTAAGCTAGGCAAAAAGGGAATTTATCAGAATGTTGTCAAAGACCTCACAAAGTAAATTGATAGGCTAGTGTCCAGGCTTAAAAATAACACAACAATTGGGATACCATCAAGGCAGCAAAAGCATTCTACCATGTCCTCAGAGACCATATCAGGAATGATGGATTCAGTTGTTCTTTCTGCCATGAGTCACTTGGCACAACATGCAAAGTTGGTGTAGATCACAAACCCTTTGTCGTCTTTGAGGTGGTCAAGATAAAGAGTCTGGAGGGAGGAGCTCACCCCAGCCTTGAGGGGCCTTCAGTCCTCTCTTAGGAGAAGAGTGGACATTGATTTATAGTCCTACTGAGCGTGAACAAAATGGGGATTAGTTAGTTCCCTCAAGTTAATAGGTACTGGGCAGCCACAAATCAACAAATGTCCACTCTTTCTGCCTCACAAGGTTGTTGAGTTGGAATAAATTAGAGACAGAAGCTCTGAAAACTGAAACCCACAATACAAACACTCATTGCTATGTTGTTACCACTAATACATTAGAATCCATGAAAAATAAAGTATGTGTAAAACTATGGTTATTTCAAATTTTGAAAATTATCTCCCTTTACTAAAAAAATTAGTTTATTAGTATGGACACTAAATTAATAGAATTTCTCTCAAATTAAAAGCACAGAATGTGTGTAGATAATGTTGACATTAACTAGCAAGTTAAAAAAAAAAGCTTTTTTTACACAGGTTTGCGAGGTCACTTTTCACATTAGGTGAATTTCAAAGAAGAGTGTAGGAAATGGGAAAATTTCTAGACAGAAGTCACCATGTAGAAGGGGGAACTCAGCAGTGGTCCTTCCATGTGTGAACAGCTTCAAAAGGCTTAAAAACCCTGAAAGTACATGTAAACATTTTGTTTGTTGCACACAGAAGCATATATATGTGCCAACACCTTGTATCAGTCATTGAAACGTACCTGACCTTAAAAACACTAAGAATCATTATTTTTAATGCTACATGTTATTCTGGTCTATAGAACCAAAAGTATCTGAGTTCAAATTCTCTGTACCCATCATAGGTTCCAAACTGTGTCAATCAATGTCAGAACTTATAAACCATTTCCTATTCTTCAGGAACTTAGGGTCTCACATGAGAAGCATAGGTATATCAATTAAAATACCTTGGACTGCAAATAATAGAAAATCACACAGAACTTACCTGACACGACCTGGAAATAGTTCATGAAGGCCATGGGAACAGAAATCCAGAGAGAAGGCAGTTTTCAGAGTGGGTGTAATACAATGGCTTTCGTTGCATTTCTCTATGGTTCTCTTGGCTTGGTCTTTCTTGCGTGCTGGCTTCTCCAGGCTAACATCTGTTGTGGTTACGGAATGGCTACAGATGTTCCAAACTGGGTGGACAAAAATAATAGCCACACAAGTAGGTATCATTCCTTATTCACCGTTTTTTCTGCCCTGAGAGCATTCTGCACAATTAAGTATTCAATAAATATCTCGTAGATAAAACGTGAGTGGATAAATGCATGAAATATTGAAGTAATAATGGATGACAGGCATGATTAAATGAGCATTTTAGACACTATAAATGATAGATCAAAGAAAGAAATTATAAATTTAAAAGGTACTAAAATTCAAAAAGCTTCTAAAGAATATCATGCTTCAAGTAGACAGAGGAGGACAGAAATAGCATTCCAGGCATACAGTTGGCACTTTGCGTAAAGCAAACGAATTCATAAATGAAAAAAAGATACTAGATTTCAGAGGAACTTTCCATCCATTCCAAGTGGTTTCATATTTTAAGTTGCAACCCTATGAAGTTTTAGGACACTGGAAATTTCCATGGAACCTTGTATTCTACAGAATCTCAAATTACCTCGTGCCATAAAGATCATGGCCACCTAAAGCAGTAAGATTAATATGATGAGGAGGAGATTGAGTCTTACTTTTTTTTTTACAAAATGAAAACTCATTATTTTTTTAAATTCTTTACTATTTTTATAGCCCATTTAAACATTCATGGAGAACTTTCCATATGTCAAGCCCTGTGCTAGGTACTTTCAAATGATTTTCTTTTTTTTTTTAACTTTAACAATAAGGTTAGTATTATTATAATAAGTGCCAGAGCTGGAATTGTAATACAAGTCTGTAGAAGTTAATTTTATGTCTGTGCTGTTTAAAAGACAAAACTACTTTTAAATATAATAAAAGTAACAATTTAAAGAGGAATAAATGATTAAAAATTACATCAGGCTAATTATGCAGATGGATCTACTAGGTGTTCCTAGAGTCTTTCCTAAAGTCAGATTCTGATAATGGACGAATGCAAAAAGGAATGTAATTATTTTTTTGAGACTAATGATACTTTAGATTTTCTCCTCTTAATTGAAATAACGTGGCATACCAGGAAGCATCTTCAGTATCGTGCAAGGAGGAATTCAAGTCCAATCTTGGATTCTGAACATTACATAATGTATTTGAGCCACAGTTTTCATACCTGTAAAATAAGGGTTTGAATTAACACTGTGGGGGGGTTGCTGTGGAATAAAATAAGATGAGATTGAGTGTTTTTTATGGACATGTGGATGTCTAAGAATTATTACATCTCTTGCCTTTATTCAATTAGGCCTGTCAAATATTTCAAGTTATAGAGAAGATAAAGAAAAGGACAGATATTGAAAGGTGACTTTGTATCAGCCTCATGATTATTATTTCATCTTTGAATAGCCAGGTTACCAATTTAGATATTAATGTTTCAATGTAGTATTCTGGAAAAAAAAACAGTTCCTCCTTTAAGCAAATCTCATTTCTGGGCCAAAAAGAATTTACTTAAATATAACTGAGTCACTTTATACCAGGTATATCTTTTGTTGTCTGAACTGATCTTTAGGGTACTAAATATATAACTTATAAAGTGTCATATTTGCAAAGTGAGACTATTGACAATGTCACCCCCAAAGATGATCAAATACTACAGATCTACTTGTAGAAAGGTAATGATGAAATCATTGGATTTTTAAAATATAGTCATAGAAAGTGGCATTATCTCTAAAACTAGTAATTCCTTGGCTTCAGGAACTAGAAAGGATCTAGAGATTGACTATTTTTGTGTCCACCTTTTGTAAATGGAAACAATAGAGAATTAGCATCCATGGTGGTAGATACCAAGTCAATCTGAGTCCTGAGGATTGTTTCTTACTGTTCTTTACAAGCATGAATTGATAGTACCAAAAGAATTTAGAAGATCCTATCTACATAGGAGGCATTTGGAATTCTTGCTCAGAGTCACTCTAAAAGGCAAAATTATATACGTAAGCCAGGGTTTCTCAATCTTGTCACTATTGACTTTTGGGACAGATAGTTCTTGTGAGGGAATGCCTTGTACATGGAGAATGTTTAGCAGCATCCCTGGCCTATACTGTCTATACTAGATGCAACCTCTCCTCAATTGAGATGGTCAAAATTGGTCCAGTCAGCCAAAAGTCCTCTGGAGAATAAAATCAACTCTGGTTGAAAAACCATTGACCTTGGTTGAAATGAATGCATAGTATTGAATCTGTTCCTCATGTCCCCATATGTTGGAAGATAATATAAAGTAATGGAGATGTTGCAAGAAATGTTGTGTAGCTGTCTCACCCCATCTAAAGTAGAGTGATGGAACAACAGAGCCATGTAAATCAAGACAGAGAAAGAATGGAGACATTTCCACTGTATTAAATCATTGGATATTTCCTGATAGGAAGTCAATGCTGCTAATAAGGTATCCTCCATCCTGAAGCCAGTCCACTGCACATAACTCTTAATTCTCTTTCTCTCTCCTTTTATAGGACACATTACCCATTACCCATCCTACTTAATATAAATTTCAATGAACTAATTCTGTAAGCCCAAGGCCAGAGAGGGTATGTAAAACAGGGAGGTAGATCAGATGAGTAAAAGAGAGGCTACAACCATATTGGTGGGAAGTAGAGATGAGAAACTGTCCAAAGAGGAAAGATTAAAAAAATAGTGGTATTTTGGATTGAAGTGTGTCTCCCTCCCCCAAATTCATATGTTGAAGTCCTAACTGCCAGCACCTCAGAATGTGATATTATTTGGTGATAGCGTCATTGCAGATGTAAGTAATTAAGATGAGGGCATATTGAAGTAGGGAGCTCCTAATCCAATATGACTAAATTCCTTATAAAAAGGGAAATTTGGTCTCAGGTACACATCCAAAAAGAATATCATGTGAAGATTGGAGTCATGCTGTCACAAACCAAGGACCTAGCAGAAGAACTAGGAACTAGGAGAGGGGCTTTTGGTAGATTTTTCCCTAGCACCTTCAGAGGTCACCTGGCCCTGACAACACCTGATCGTAGACTTCTGGCCTCCTGAACTGTGAGTCAATAAAGCTCTGTTGTTTAAGTCACTTAGTTTGCGGTAATTTGTTATGGTAGCTCTAGCAAACTAATACAGGCAGTCATGACTGGAAGAAAAGTAATCATGCCAAGTGAGGATTTGGGAGGATGTCTGGTGGAGAGAAAAACTTACTTGTTCATGGACTTTACCACTACTAAATGTTGATGTTTAGTAATCACTATAACTTCAAGCTTATGTAGTGGTGGGTTGTTGTCTACCACTTGTTGTCTCTTTCTTCAGAGATTAAGCAACTCAAGTTTAAGTTCCAAATTGATCACCTTTGGAAAAGAAGGCAGTCATCCGATTTAGGAATATAATGAGCCAAGAATTAGAGAGAGGATATGATTTTCTTTGATTTTCCCCCCAGTATCACCAACCCCTTCAAGGATATTGTCATCTTACCACTTGCAATAGTGCTTTCACATAGGAAGACCCATCTGTTTCTTCCAACAACACTGAGAAATAAAAGGAAGGCTGTTCCCATTATACAGATGGGGAAACTGAGGCACGAGATTATATGAGGATCCAAAGGGAACTGACACAGCATGTTGAAACAGGGCTGGTATCCTTCTCACTATACCAAAATGCTTTTTGGTCATGAGAGAAATAGTCTACCACACACAAATAAAAGTTTCTTTCTGCCCATTGCCTTTCAGGGAAGAATATTTGATTCATGCTATGTTCCCAGGACCTCAGCCAGACTCAGGGTTTGGTCCAGATTTAAGTTCCTGATTCCCAACATGGCCTTTTGGCTTCTTGACCCTCCTATTAACTTACCAGGCTTGAGTCATGATGCTGGATGATCCTGTAGGGCAGGGGATCTTTGACTCAGGAGAGCCTCATAAAAAACTCTTCTGGGAAATTAGACACAAATTCCAAAGTTTCACACAGTGAGGTATCTTTACAGAATCCCAGATCAATACCACCACCGTGTAACTTCCCACTACCCCCTGACTGAAGGCCCTAGCACAAAAAGATATATTTCATCACTGAGGTGTGGTAGTTGTCATAGCTCCACTTGACTTTGCCAAGCAGAGTCAGAAAACCAACCAACCCAGAATGTGGGGTTGTGGTTTGTTTTCTTAGACTCATACAATGTTCGTGCTAGAAATGATTGGAGAAATTGTCTGGTTCAACATTGTCTTGCTAAGAACATCGAGACACTTAGACAAACACTGATTTGGCCAAAGCCATATAAGGAGTTGTTAGCAGGGCTAATATTAAAGTCTAAGATTCCTTACTCCTAATTCAATGCTAGTTTGTGCCCTCTGACCCAATTCTTTCCAATACATGGTTATTGACCTATTCCCATTTCACGGGTCAGAGCAGTAACCACTCTGAGTTGCAATTTGTCAAGCATGTGGAAAACTTCACACTGATTCCAGGCCCCACTTTTATTGATTCCAGGCCCCACTTTTATTGTCTGCCCACTTCATCAACATTAATTGTTAAATTAGTTATTTTCTATTCAACAAACAAATTGGTCTTGCTCCTCCTGGTTACCTCTGACGATATGAAGGTGAGAACACAGTAGGGGAAGGAGATATCCACACAATTAAGGAAATACAATTTGATAGAAACGATCATGGAAGACATGAGATTTGGAGCATCCTAAAGGAAGGAGTCACTCACTATTCATGAGGGGAAGTTATGGGGGTGAAGAGAAGCTTCCCAACGGAGGTGACATGGTGATGTTGAGCCTTGAAGAGGGTATTCCAGACAGATGGCATGGCAAAATCAAAGTATAACAGTATGAGATCCCCCAAAACAGAGTTCATAGGGTCCATAGAAGTTAGAAGAGATAAGCATGGCTGAGAAGTCATCACGGAGCCAGGCAGTCAGGGGTCCTTGAAGGCCGTGTTAGAGCATAAAGAGGTCAGGCTTTGCACCAAAGAGGCTAGGGAGCCATTTTAAGCAGGGGAGTGACAGGTTACATGTGTGTTTCAGAAAAGTCACTGTGACATTATTGAAGATGGCTCAGAAGTAGCTAGAATGGAAGCAGAATGATCATTTCTAACATTTCAATACTCCTGGCCATGATGATGAAAAGGTCTCAACTACAAAAGTGGGCTTGGGGGGACATTAGAGTCTAAGAGACATGAGAAGGTAAAGCTCAACGATCGATCAGATCTTGGTTAAGAGAGAGGCGCAACAGCTGTGACTGGAGATTCTAATATAGGTGACTGCCACATGGTCATGAAACTGGACTCTCCTAGAGCACATTTTTAACTTTTTAGGTTCACTGGGTCTCTTAAAAGTCTGACAGAAACTCTGAAGATTCCACCCAGAAAAAGGCAGCATATATACATATACCCACACACAATATTTTATGCAGTTTCAAATACTTTATGAGCTCCATGAAGCCTATAAACAAATGAGACTCCAGATTATAAATGCCTGTTTCATAAGATAAATTTAAATGCAAAACCACTAGGGAAGTTTGGATTGTCAATGACTAATGTCCTAGAATTAGTCTGTTAGCTTCTGATACTGCCAGTTGAATATCTGTTCTCAAATATCTGTTGAAAGCACTTGCCTCATGCTGGCCGTGGGGCAGGGGCCATGGGCACAGCATCACAGAAACAAAGAACAGAAGAGGTTCAGAGTGATGACCGTCACCACCCCTCAGATCTCTGAGTCACTGCAGAGTCATGGTCCTGAATGAATCAAGTGTAGCCCATGTTAACCATGTTAACCCTTGCACATCTGAGACTCTATTGAGTCCTCACAATAATCCTGTGATGTTAGCTGGGGAAGACTAGTCCATCCATGTCACAAGATGAAGTAACCGAAGCTCAGAGAGATGGAGTGACTTTCTTTCCCAGGGTCACACACACTTAGTGTCAGAGATGGGACCAGGTCTGTTTTCTTCCTCTTCAAGACGTTTCCTTTAAAGACAAGTTGGCCTGAGATATCAAGATGAAAGATGTGCTTCTGGTCTGGATAATGATCCAGGTTCTTCCTTCCCACATTGATGATACTGTTCAGAGTGTTGGTGTCCAGGACAATGTTGAGGCCCTAGCATCCAGGAGGCAGTGGGGAGGCCATGGGTTGGCATCATTAAGGACATTGTCTTCAGCTTCAGACGAACTTGAGTTCAAATGCCAACTCTGCCACTTACACTTCTGCAAGACTGGCCAATCTACACAACCTCATTGGCCTACAGTTTCCTCATCTCTAAAATAGACATTGTGCCCTGGCTGGTGTGGTGCAGTAGACTGAGTGCCGGCCTGCAAACCAAAAGTTCTCCAGTTCCATTCCCAGTCAGGGCATATGCCTGGGTTGCAGGCAAGATCCCCAGTAGGGGGTACTCAAGAAGCAACCATAGTTTGATGTTTCTCTCCTTCTCTTTCTCCCTCCATTCCCCACTTTAAAAATAAATAAATAAAATATTTAAAAATAATAGAGACAGGAACATGCATCTCCAAACGTGCCAGGCTCAAATGAGATATCAGAAGTTAAAATGCCCTCTGTAAGCTCTGGGTCCTCTTCTGAGGGCTTTGGCATGTGCAGTAATAGCTCTTGAGATCATAAATCCTATTTGTAGATTTCTGACACCAAATCCTTTCTCTCATATCACTCACTGGGGGCAACCAGCCCACCAGAATGGTCCGCTGGCTGACCTGCCTGGAATGCACAACTCCCTTGCCTATCTCACCAGAACAGTATGCGCCAGGAACATCTGAGGCCTTCATACTTGAAGGGTGAGTCTTCACAGACTTAGTGAGCATCTATTTATAAACACATATCCTTAGTAATAGAGAACAATAAGATCGTGAATGTGGGACATTCCTGATAAAGAAAATTGTTACAGGGTCTGTCATGGAACATTCCAGCTGCGTTTACTGTCCTCCTAATAGTTTAAATCTATTCATATATTTAAATAGTCACTTGTATCATTGGAAACATCACCCCTCACAACATTCATTATAAAAGAATATGTCTTCTAAAAAGAAATAAAATCTATGATGTATCTTATTCCAAAAAAAAAATTAGCAGGTGAGAAAGTGCTGAGAGTTATTTTGCAGTAAGTAGTTAATTGTAATAATGTGCATAAATTTTGCCACACTAAAGGGGATTGTTTTTTCATATCATTTATTGCAGAGAGAAAATGGGAAAACTCCAAAACCATTCTTTGATATATTATGCCCACCCACTTGCTAACTGTGTGACTTTGGGCAAAACAGTTAACTTCTCAGAGCCTCTGGTTCCTCACCACTCACCTGGGGATGTAATACAGGTTCATCACACTTACAACCTCCTTATGAAGAAGACTGTCAACACTCTTACCCAACTGAAGGACTGTTATTCCTTTTCTGAGCTTCTTTCTTCCAAGTGCTCAGGATTCAGTGTACTCTGGATTTCAGTGTGACAAGGACACATACTACTATGGTTGCCTTCACGGGCAGCACTTACCATTCTGGATTCTGCTGGTCCTCACTGCTGACATTAAACAATGGATATGCAGAGGCCCGTTTCCTAGGATGGGACAATGTGTGATGGCAAAATGCGGGCTTTGTAATCAGCTCCGGTCTGCCTGGAATCCTGGCTCAACCGAATGTGCTTTCTGCGACCTTATTTTCCTCATCTGTAAAACACAGAATCACAACATCCCTTCCTCAGGGTTGATCTTTAAGAACATTCTTGAGATATAATTTATATATCATGAATTAAATTTTAATTTAAAATGTAAACTGAAATGATTTTTAGTGTATGTGGTCATATCAAATAATGCCTAAGAATTTGGGTTTTATCATTTGCACAGTGCTTATCAGTGATGTAACAGAAAAAAATGCAAGGTGCACCTAGACCACAAATCAGGAGTTCCTCTCACCTAGCTAGAAGACTCCAGAGAAGGTATTCCAGAGGAAATGTCATGTAAGTGAATTGAGAAAGATGAGAGGAGGGTACCAAGCAAAAATGGGAAGGAACCATGCTCTAAGCACAGGTGATAGTTTATACAAAAGCCTGGTACCCTGCACAGACTCAAAGAACGTGTGGTTGGAGAGGAGAGCAAATGAGTCTGCCGAGACTGACAGGACTCAGATCACGAACTCGATTGCAGAGACATGCACTTGATTGCAGCAGAATCCTAGCCTTCTTCATAATTGAGAATCATTGAGGGTTTAAGGTACGGATAGTGAATTAATTAGATTTGCACTTTGCAAATATCACTTTATGTCTGGGAAATGCAGAGGTCTCTCAACTTTTTTTAGTGTTGGGTAGTAAACATTTTACATTTTGTGATCTGTACAGTCTCTGTAACAACCATTGAACTCTGCTGTCGTAGTGCAAAAGCAGCCAGAGACAATGTGTAGTGGGTGGGCATGGCTGTGTTTAAGTAAAACTTCATTTACAAGTGTAGACAGCAGGCAGTATTTGGCCCACAGCCTGTAGTTTCCTGGTCCCTGATAGGAGGTATACAGGAGGAGGTGAAGCACAGAGACTGGGAAAGAATTGGAAGGACATTTAGTTAGTTATTAAATTCACTCATTTAGCATATCTCTAAGGAATGACTTCTCTGTGCTGAGAACTATTCTAGATATTCAGGAAACAATTAATGATATAAAAGACATAATTCTTCTCATAGAGGTTATAAAGCAGTGAATCAAAACAATTAAGTGAGATAGCCTTAATAAAACGCTTTGTAAGCTGAAAATCACAAAATGCATATAAATCATCATCATGGTAATGATTCAATTTAATATTTAACATGATTATCTTATTAAAAGGCATTTTAAAAAACATAATGTCAAGCACATATTTACTGACTGATTGGATGAATGGAAAGACTTAAAGAAGTTGCAGAAAAGTTCCAGGCAAATAAATCCCACTGTAGAATTTTAGAGACATGCCAAAAACCCTGTTAGGTGTTTTCTATATGTGACCTCATTTGACTCACAGTATCTTTTCAAAATGGCCATTTATTGTTCCCATTTTGCAGACGTGCAAGTGGCCTGTAGCAGTCTGATCGCTCCCTAGGTCCTAAGGAGCTGAGATTTAGACTAGAGCGATGGTTCTCCTCCCCTTCCGCAGTACCATCTGTATGGGGAATAACACAGGCAAAGCAGCAGGGAGCTGGAAGCAGGAATTTCACAGTGGGGAACTCAGCGAAGAGGTTGAGATGAGCCCTTCAGAGCCCCACAGCAGAGAATGCAGGATAAGCCTGGGAACCGAAACCAGGAATCCCAATCGCCACTTCCTGCTTCTAATCACTTTCCCAAGAGAGCTGTCCCAGCTGTTCCTGAGGAGGAGGAAGGCTGAGAGAATCTTTTAAAATCTGTGTCCTTGTTATAAATTTAGACTTTAGGGGACAGAAAGAAGAAGGAAAAAAAAGAAATTGTTGGCTAGCTTAAGAAAGTAATGTTTCCCATTCATCAGATCCAGGGCAGTGGACAGAGGAAGAGAAAGTAAATTCAGTCACTTTGACTGCTGGCCCCGAGGCCGTGAAGCCCGAGTCTTCCCTGAAATCTCACCCACCTGACTCGGAGGGAGTGCTGGTCATGCCCAGAAATACGTGGCTGTACAAGGAAGGCTTCTGTTTCTCCCTAATGAGTTGATTATATCCTGTCAGGAGAATCGCAAGGCCGTCAAATGTCAAGTCAATTTTCTCAAACATATTATTTTCATAGCAGCTGGGTCTGACTAACTTGAAACAGAGCATCCTATTGTTACATTTTACTGAGAATGTTAAAGTGAAACTCAATTAAAAAAGAAAGAAAAAAATCTTCCAGGACACATGATCCTAATTCATGCAAATTTACAAGTCATTATTTAGAGACCAGTTTTATTAAGATGATTTGGCCACTTAGTTCACAATGAACTAAGAATGACAGAGGAAACAAATGTAGAATGTGTAATTTGTCACAAAAGCCACTTTCTCAGAGGCGGTTGGGATATGTCTTTAGTTACTGAGTCTACAGCTGAAGGGTCTGAAGGATGAGTTTGCCAAGTCCAAGGTGCTAAGTTCTAATCCTTGTGTTTCCAACACATACTCCTGAATGAATCTGATTTCCCACATGCTCATAAGACACACAGAAAACACTGAAATGAAGCAACTGGACTTTAAAATCAGACAACCACACCCTCGGCTACTTAGGTGCCAAATGACCTTAAGAAAATTTATGAAACGGGCACAGTCACAACTAAGTAATAGTTACTGAAGAAATTGATGACATAAGTTACATAGCACATGGAAGCAGAATTGGTGCTCAACAAATGGTAGTGATAAAAATGATGACAATGACAATGGTGACAAAGATGGAGAATGATGAGGAATTTGGTAAGGCGTGTCCAGGGCCAAGTGGAGGGAGTGAACATGTCGTGAAACATGAAACCGAAACTAATAAAAGCCTCTATTTACACCTATTGATGTCTGCATTGGACAAGTTTCACAATGCAGACTATCAAGTGTGATATCAGGAAGCTAAATGACCCCTAGAAAATTAGAGCATGTCTCCTTCACCCAAACCCAATTCTCATCACTGTATTTCGTTATTGATATTCTATTGGTTTTTCACTTTTTTGGTATAATTTGTTGGTGTGATAAACAAAATTCTGAAATGGCCCCCAAGATTCCTGGCCCTGGTGCACACACACATCCATTTATTCAAATACTAATAAGGTTACTACTATGAAGGGGTTTTTCAGATGTGATTAAGGCCTCACATTAATTGACCTTGAGATAAAGAAAGCACAGGGCTGGGCTTGACCTCAACACTTGAGCCCTTTAAAAGCAAAGAGTATTCTCCAGCTGGCAGTGAAAACGAAAGTCAGAGGCTCACAGCATGCAAATGATTTACCACTACATTGCCAACTTGAAGATGGAAGGGGCCACCTAGCAAAGAATGCAAAAGGCCAGGAGAAGCTGGGAGCTGACAGCCAGCAAGGAAAGAGGGACTTAAGTCCCACAATCATAAGGAATGGAGTTCTGCCAAGAAGAGATGGGAAGAGGATATGCTTTCCTGGAGCCTGCAGATGAGAATTCAGTCTAACCGTCATCTTAATTTCATCCTTGCCATTCCCTGGGCAGAAAACCCAGTCGCATCATGCTAGACTGCTGGCCTACAGAAATGGGAGCTAATTAATGGGTATTGTGTTAAGCCACTGAGTTTGTGGTCACTTGTCACATAGCTGTAGAAAACTAATACAAGGGGTCTGAGTACCTGGAAGCTAAAATTTGCTCTGAGTCCTCTGGCCTCTGAGTGAGCATGGTTCATCTACACAGACTTAGATAAGGAAAGATGGACAGCAAAAACTCTCATCACTCAAGGTAAACATATATGAGCATGTAGATACACACAGGTTTTATCTCAAAATATCAGGATAATTCAGGCAGAGGTATATATTGTATCTGAAGTAATTTTGCAAATGCCCCAATCAGTATGCCCTTCCTTCTATAAATACTTATTGAACAATTGCTGTATGCTGGGCTCTAGGGTAGACCACAGGGATGGAATCTGAGTAACCAATAGTTCTTCAAAGAGGTATTTGAATAGTGAGGGTAAGCAGTGAGATAAGAGGAAGCCCAGAGGAAGAGAGCTAGCTTAACCCAATCCAAGAAAGTAAGGAAGGCTTCTGAAACCGAGTAGTTTCTAAGCTAAAACCTGAAGAATCACCCACTCCAAATGGATATAAAGGAAAACAAATGTTTCCAGGAAGCAGGAATCTGATATGCAGGCTACAGAAAAGGATGGAGGTTAGAACCCTCCAGAAGAACCATGATGCATTCATCCCGACTAGACCATGCCTTTGCGGAGGGGGTGAGAAGAGAAACTGAAGAGATAAGTGAGACAGCTTGGTGGAGTAAAATTCTCTCTAAGGAACGTGGAATTCTTCCTGAAATCGAAGGAAATCCCCGCAGATCGAGAAGCAGACAAGCTGCAATACCAGCCTCCTTTAACCAAAGATCACCTACTTGGAGTTTATGGAATGGTATGAACAAGGACTCTCAACGCTGGAGACAATAGGCCAGTCCTGCAATTCAGGTGAAGTTTGCAAAGGCTGGTAATTCTCCCTTCAGTTAATTAAAGTTAGTTAAACCTCTAGAGAAGCAGAGTTGATAGAAACAGGGATATCATTTGTGTTGACATTGTAATTAGTCCTCTCTTGTGCCTTTGGGTGGGTGAATGAACGGCACAATCATTAGACAATTTTAAGGGAGGTGAACGTAGAAACATTTAAAAAATCAAAAAGTCCCAAAGAGAGTTGATCAGTGGGTAGGACACGATTTCCTTGTACTAAACCTAATCTTTTTCATATTGTTAAAAATGGAGACAACTGTACTTGAAGAATAAACAAATATGAGAAATAACAACAAAAACAAGTTAATAAGAGCATTTGTTACTTAATGTAAAATTTAAACGGGGAGATAAAAGATGAGTAGGAGAATCAGGTCCACCTCAGAAAATAAGCCATTCCATGAAAGAAGTGTGCACTTGTGTCTGCTCTCTTGAGTTTTACAAAAATAAAAGCAACACTGTTCCATGGCTTTAGTAAACTGATGACCAGGAGGGAACATGTCTATTAGAAACCCTCTACCTAGGTTTTATTTTATGCATTCATTTATTGAACAAATATTAATACTTGAAGTAATTAGTAAACACTGATGGGGGAGCAAAATATCAACAGAGATAAGACTTTGAATGCTAAGGCAGCATAGAGCTGGGTTTGCATCCTAGTTACAATATTTATCAGATTTGTAATCTTGAATAAATAATGCATTCTTGCTAAGTATTGGTTTTCTCACCTCTAAAATGGGACAATAACAGAATTTATCTCATCTGGTTGATGTCAGCATCCAATGAAATCATGCATGTAAAGAACTTCGCACAGTACTGGCATTTTTGCTTGGTAAGCATTACTTTTATTAACATTTGTTATCATTGTTATTTGTATTCATTCCTTCTGTAATGAGCTTTTGACCTGTTACTATTTTCTAGGGCTAATATTCTATAATTCTATAGCACCGACCTCCTACATACAAAGTGGAACACTTGTAGTATCTGCAAACAGAAAATAAGACAGCAAAATATATTAGATAATATCTTTAATTAGTTACTATGTGTCAGGCATGTGATGTCTATCCAGAGAAAGTCCAACCACTGTTAAAACAAGAATGGTTTGCAACACATCGATGTAACCTAGCAACCAAGGGAGTGGACTGGAATGTGCATGTATGAACAATGGTGACTTCACTGTACTAAGTGGGGGAGGTAAACACCACTGAGCGAGTATGTATACTGTGTGGCCAACGCATTCAAAGTGACTGAACAAGTAGAGCAAAGAATCTGCAACAAATTTTGCATTAACCTGCCCTGGCTGGTGTGGCTAAGTGGATTGAGTGCTGGCCTGAGAATCAAAGGGTCACCTGTTTGATTCCCAGTCAGGGCACAAGCCTGGGTTGCAGGCCAGGTTTCCAGGAGGGGGAACACGAGAGGCAACCACACAGTGATGTTTCTCTCCCTTTCTCCCTCTGTTACCCTCTCTTTAAAAATAAATAAATTAAATCTTTTTAAAAATGTTTGCATTAACCTTGACCATTCCTCCATGGAAGCTATTTGGGTGACTCAGAAGGCCATGGCTATGGCCAACTGGTGATTGGCAGCTTCATCATGCCAATGCGCCCACTCATGCCTCACATCTCATGCAAAGGTTTTTGGTGAAACATCAAATCACCGGGGTGACTCAACCCCCCTACAACCCATATTTGGCACTCTGTGACTTCTTTTTCCAAAACTGAAGTCACCTTTGAAAGGGAAATAATTTCAGACTGCAGCTGATAGCGATTGGGAGAACTGTGTGAGGTCCCAACGTGCCTACTTTGAAGGGGACTAAGGTGTTATTGTCCTATGTAAAATGTTTCCTGTACCTTATATCTTTTCCAATAAATGTCTATATTTTTTATAATTCATGGATGGATACTTTCTGGACATACACTGGTGTACTCAAAGTGCTTGTCTTACATTTATCTAAATGACAACCCTTTGTTTAAAATCAGGTTTTAAACAGAACTGATCTTCCAATCTCAAATGAACATCCAAATGAACCTCTTTATGTACATAGGTATTTTATATGTATTTTTCCAACTATTAAACTCATCAACCATTTTATCTTTGAACTTCTAACACCTAACCTAGAGCCTGCTTCTGTGATGCCCAGTATGTGTGTTAAATCAGGAAGCAAATACATTTATTTGAAGCATAGCAATCCAAAACATTGAATAGAGCACTTGGCTAACATCTAGCTCTACAAATTTCTTAAGATTTGTGTAAAACAGCTACATCAAAACAGTCCAGTGATTATTTTAATACAGCTAACATCTCCTGTTGATTGGATCCAAAGACATTTCTATCGGATAAAATTATATAAACTATGGATAAATACAGAGATAGAGGCATTCCTAGTATGAGATTTTGTAAGTAAACAAAAGCAGAGGATTTATGGATATTTTAGTGTTTAATGCATTTTATTGTGTTGTTTTTCCTGCCACATTTAAATGGCATTTCTAGGTATGATGGTATGTGCCCTGAGAGACAAAAGTTAGTCTATAAAGGACTCAACAGCAGAAATTTTCAGGTTTGTATTTTGAAGTGGATACTATGCCATAATAAGCACAGAGCTAAATACCTCAGAATGTTGGATTATGGCAGAACCAACCAAGGGCT
>PVKM010003267.1:0-58839 GCA_004027735.1 Carollia perspicillata
TTTTTTCCCAGAAAGCACTTAAGAAAAATAAGGCCCTGAGTTTTAAGCACATCGTTTTCTTAAAGTAAAAATGATTTTAAATAAATAGATTTGGAACATGTCTTTATATTTCCAAAAACTATAATTTATTGGAGGAGAATTGGCATAGTAAGGAATATCATGGTTCCCCAAATCCTCCTGGTCTCAGTTTACCAGGATATACTCTGGCTTCGTCTGGATTTTTTGTCTCCCTGCACTTGGAAGCCAAATCTAGATCTGAAAGTTACAGAACTTTACAGAACTGTACAGAACTTTTACAGAAAGTTACAGAACTCTCTGTAACTTTCAGATCTGGAGATGCTACCAAAGATCCTGCAGGTTTAGCCTTCAGTTTAAATGACACTAGAAACATAGGTTTTTGAGCTGAAATGTACTATTGCAAGTACTGAATCCGGTTCTCTTCTTTATTAATGAAGAGACAGAGGCTTGCCCAGTGACAGAGCTTGTCAGTGACAGTTTGGATGTTGATGCAGTTCAGATGACTCCTTCGCTAACGCTCTTCCCACCGTTTACACAGGGAAGCATATTTAGATCGAAGGTGTTAGTTATATCAGTCTCAAGAAGGGTGACTCTAACTGTTAGGGATAAAGATTTTCCAAATAATAAACCATGGTATCTATAACCTTTAACCTATGAAGTCCTACACTTCATATTGTTTCCCATTTTGTCCACTCATGCAGCAATCTTAAAGGCAGTAACCAATTAAGAACAAGCACTCTCCATTTTTATACAGGGCCTTTATATTTTATTGTGACTTCAAAAAATGAGGTTTGAGCCCTGGCTGGTATAGCTCAGTGGACTGAGCATGGGCTTGCAAACCAAATGATTGCTGGTTCAATTCCTAGTCAGGGCACATGCCTGGGTTGCAGGCCAGGTCCCCAGTAGGGGGCATGTGAGAGGCAACCACACATTGATGTTTCTCTCCCTCTCTCCTTCTCTTCCCCTCTGTCTAAAAATAAATAAATAAATATATTTTTTTTAAATGAGGTTTGAGAACTGTCTTAAGTATAAGATTTTAAGAAAGACTTTATCTTAAAGTTTAACAAAAATCTTGAGCTTCCATGCCATAATTATTTGTTTGTTTGTTTTTAGAGAGAAGGGAAGGAAGGGAGAAAGAAAGGGAGGGAAACATCTGTGTGAGAGAGAAACATCAATCAGTTGCCTCTCATATGCACCCTGACCAGGGACTGAACCAATAACCCAGGCATGTGCCCTGACAGGGAATCAAACTGGCTGCCTTTCGCTTTGCAGGACAACACCCAACCAACTGAGTCACAGCGCTCAGTCAGGGCTGCCATAATTATTTACAAATTAAAAATTAGTCTCTGAAAAAGTGTTTTGGTCTGCATGTAGGAAGCTACTCTATCGCCACTTTTCTTAATGTACATTGAAATTTCTCTTTCATTTTGTTTACCTTTCACCAAGCTATAAATTCTGTATGTTGAAAAATATTGAATAAGAAAATAGATATAAGATTATAAGTGTTATTTACTTATGGCCACTTCTCCTCTGTCTTTCCTTTTTTTGCACATGTAAACACAATCTTTATATTAAATATAAGAAAAATGCATTACCAGTGTTTTTCTTAATAGTATTGCTGTATTATAAATCTAATATCCTATATGTACAGGCAATCATTATCACAAAAGTTAAGTGTATGCTGGGACCCTTTGCTTCACCGTGCCCCTTCTACTCAAAATTATAGGTTTTCCCCAGAACCATGAAAAATATTTAGAGAGAAACAAAAAATAAAAACATTTTCCATTCCATTTACTAGTGTACATTTTAGCCTTTACTAAAATTTTGACATAGTTTCTATTAAAAGAAAGGATAAATAACTAAATTCAATGTGCTGCTCTTTTGGAAATATTCAACGGTTTTATAAAAATGTGATTCCCTGCACAACTGAAGCAATCCTTGTTCAAGGTTTTGTTCAGGGATGTTTAAGTGTCTTCCTATTGACTGTCTGCTCCTTGTTTGCCTGGTTTAATAAAAGGCGCACACTGCCTGCTTTGATTCAGAAACCGTCAAGGCAATTGGAGAACTCATCAGATTTAGCAAGAGTAGGATAGTCTGCTACATGTTGATTCTAGGCTGTTAAAAATTGCAGTGTCAATGACAAGGAGCCAGCACGATGTATTTAGAATGGCCAGCCAGGTCTCAGATAATACCTTCTGACGGAATCTAATTCCTTCTGCCTCTGCATGGAAATTATCACTGCAGTCATTTTGATATTTTTTCACTTTATTTTAATTTTTGCCTTACATTTTTAAATAAAGGTATAATCTTATTTAACTCTTCTCCAAAAGATGACAGCCTACAACGATCATAAAAGCAAAGTGTTAAAAAAAACTCTCTCTAGTTAATTATCACCCCTTCATATCCTAAAACAACAAACCTCAATTAGTCTTCTAGACAAATCACCCATATGCTCCAGGCTCCCTCTCAGTCCTTAATTAAGGAATCAGAAAATACCTATAAAGTAAAACTTCTCACAAAAGAAATGTTTGCAAGGATAAAAACAAATACTAAAGATAAATACTATAGGTTTTCTGGAGCTGACCCCAAAATATAGCTTTTGCAATTCACATACATGACAATTGGAGCTCTCTTCTTTGACTTGATAAGGCTTGTCCTAAATTGTGGGAACAGATGGAAACATAGAAACAATTGCTATTTGGGGGGCACTCAGCTTGCCCAGCTGAGGAACTGCAAGCGTTCTGTAGTGGCCAGACCAACAGGGTAAAGGGGACCGGGTCAGGGGTAGAGACAGAGCCAGGGTCATGGCCAGCCAGTGCAAAATTTCAGGCGTGGGAGGGCCCCGATCTCAGTTCCACTCTAGTAGGATTGCATGAGCGTACCTTGGAGGCTGATTGCAGAAGGAGAGACAAGAAGACTAGTTAAGAGGCTAAGGCTATTGTGGTGATCAAAATGAGAAATAAATCATTTGGAGAGGGGCTTAAATATAAAGCAGATTTATAATATGTGAATGTGATAGAACCAGCATTAGAGAAGGCAAAGGTCCAAGTAACTGCCTCATCTCACTAAGGAAAAGAGTGGCAAACTTTGCAAAGGACAGAAATCCCAAAGGAGAAACAGGCTTAGTTTTAACCAGAGTTAACCTAAGGCATCTCTATGACAACTTTATGTATAGGTGGTAGGTACAGAAATTCAGAGAGAAAGCTGAGCTAGAGCTTCAGCAGTGGAAGTCATAAGCAGATAGTTGAGTCAAAACATGCAGCGTGCACGAGGCTAGGGGACGGCTTAAGATCTAATTCCAGGGGAGTGCGTCAGGGATGTGTCTCAAGAATTAATCAGGTTGTCTCTGCCACTGCCATGATTCAGACGCTACCAAGATGGTAACTCTAGTCTGTTCTTGAGGGAATTACAGGAATTACTAGTTATGCCATATTAACTCAATCTGTTCCTCAGTTTGAGCTTCAGTTTTCTTACCTATAAAATGTGCGTAACCGTATTCACACAACCAGGTATTTTGAGACCTTAATTATGTTAAAACACATAGCCCAAAACTCAGCACACAGTAAGCTCTCAAAGTGATATATGTTTCTTGAATCTGAAATTAGAAAACTCATAGAAAATTGAACTCACCTTCACTCCATCCCCCAAATTGCTTCTCCTGTGTCCTGTGTCTTTGCCAGTTGACCAAGCCAAAAATCTAGAAATTATTCTTGTCTTCTCCCTCTACTGCTACATCTAATCTCACCCCACACCTGTATGCCTGCCAAGTCAGTCCACTTCTCGTGCACCATCGACACAGTCTCCACTAAGTCCTCTCTAATCTCTCTCCTGGATCACTGCAAGCCTCCTTCCTCCAACGCATTCTCCGCTCTGCAGCCAGAGTGAACTGCCAAAAGGCAACTCTAATTACTTGCTAAAACCCTTTTCCTTTTGCAAAAAGTTTGTTTACAGCATTCAAAATAATTTATAACCTCAAGTAATATAAATTTCACTTAACCTTCCATCCTCAAATATCACCATTTCTTTTTCTGAAAACTCTGCTCTACCTGCATGAAGCTACTTTCATTTCCTGATCAGGTCACATTGCCCCTCCTCCCATCTAACTGACCATGCCGCCTTCCATATGTGTTGTATGTCCTTTAAGATTCAGCTCACCTCCTCTGAGAGGCCTCCCACAGGCTATGTTAGGTGCTCCTTCCACAAGCTCCCATAGCTACTTGGTCTACAAGGTACTTACCACAGTCATACTCCTCGGTCTCCTTCACTAGATTATGCATCTCCTAAAATAAGAAATAGTTCTTACTCATTGTTACACCTTTAATGCACAGTATGCTCAATAGCACATTTAAGTGACTAATCTATCTGTTTGGATAAATAAGTTAAAAATCCATTAGAAAGATGTATCTTTTAACCATTTTTTTAAATTATATTGCTTGAACCTCTTCTCTTTGAAGCCAGAATTTTCAGATGTGTGGTCTTGGGCAAATTAAACATCTCAATGTTAGAGGGATTGAGCAAAAAAGAAAAAAGAAAGAGAGAGCAAAACTCATGGACATGGACAACCGTGTGGTGATTGCTGGCATAGGGGAGTGGAGGGAGGAGGGTATAGGCAGAATAAATGGTGATAGAGACTTGACTTTGGGTGGTGAACACATAATACACTGTACAGATGATGTGTTGTAGAATTGTACACCTCAATGCTGGTTAATAATTTTTATTAATACTGGTTAAAATTATTAACCAGTGTTACCCCCCAATAGACTCAACAAAAAGGAAAAAAGAATCAGAAAAAAATAAAACAAACTTCTGAATGTTTAAGTTCCATGTTTGTAAAATGGGAATAACAATAGTACCTACCCGATAGGGTTTATTGTGAGGATTAAAAGAGTTGATACATGCAAATCATTTAGAACTGACACCTGGAAGTACCCAAGAGTTCTCAATTATTAGATGTCACTATGACTATCACTGTTATTATTATTGTTATTACTGTTCTTCTATGCAGTGGAGCCCTAAATGTTTGACACCTGTCATAACTAGGGCTCAAAACAAATTTCATAAGGTCACAAGATTAAAAACTGAGGAAACTTAAAAACTAGAGATCAGCAAGAAGAAAAGTCATGAGTCCCCAGATGTTCCCACTGTTCCCACAGAAAGGCATACTGGAACCAGACACACACTGAAGACATTATGGGTAAAGATTTCAGGAGAGAGGCCACCCTCTCTTGTCACTATTCTTACAGGACTATCATGAGAGCAACTCTGTCAAAGAGAATAAATAGCCTGCTTAGCGCCAACCAGTCTGGATTTGGGCATCAACCATTTACAGCAGTCTGGAAAAGTCAGCTCCCAGCAGCCAAGGACTTGGAAGCCAATGGGAGATAGTAACCCTTCTGGACAAGAGCAAGAGCCACTAGTATTACAGGAAGCTGAGTTTGGATCCAGTCTCTCTGCCTCAGAGGAAAGCAAGCCCCAATCTCACCCAGCTCAATCTCTAGGCAAACAAGAGTGAGATGGCAAGATCACTTTGGACAATGCTGTGTAAGACACCAATATTTTAATATTTCCTCTGTAGGTGAATTCGATTGCTATCACGCTATGCTTTCAATCCATCTTGAGTAGTATGGTTTCACATCAGGTATTGTGATCACTCATACTCTGTTCATCTTTCTGAAGATTGCTGAAGTTATTCAGGGTCTTTTTGGTTCCATATAAATTTTTGAAATATTTGCTCATTATTTGAAATATTGCTCATTTGCTGTGAAATATTCCATTGGTATTTTATTAGGAATTACATTGAATCTATAGATTTCTTTGGGTCATATGGACCCAAAATGGACCCTAGAAATTTTAACAATGTTAAACTTTCCAATCCATGAACAGGGTATATGCTTCCATTTATTTGTGTCTCCCTTAATTTTTTTCTTCAGTTTTCTATAGTTTTCCGAGTACAGGTCTTTTAGCTCCTTGGGTAAATTTATTCCTAGGTACTTTATTTATCTTATTGCTATAGTAAATGGGAATTTTTCTAAGTTTCTCTTCCTGATGTTTCATTGTTGGTGTACAAAAATGTCATCAATTTCTGAATATTGACTTTGTATCCTGTTGTTTTGTCAAATTCACTTATTAGATTGAGTAGTGTTTTGGTGGAGGCTATATAGTGTTTTTCTAAGTACACTATCATGTCATCTGCGAATAATGACAGTTTTACTTCTTCCTTTCCAATTTGGATGCCTTTTATTACTTTGTCTTGTCTGATTGCTATGGCTAGAACCCCAGTACTATGTTGAATAAAAGTGATGAAAGCAGATGCCCTTGTCTTCTGCATGATGTTAAGGAGAAAGCTTTTAGGTTTTACCCAATGAATATAATGTTGGCTGCAGGTTTCTCATATATGGCTTTTATTACTTTGAGGTATGTTCCCTCTATTCCCACTTTGCGGAGTGTTTTTGTCATAGACAGGTGCTGTACTTTATCAAATGCTTTTCCGGCATCTACTGATATGATCATGTGATTTTTGTCCTTAATTTTGTTTAGGTGGTGTATTACGGTCATTGACTTGCAAATGCTGTCCTATCTGTGCATCCCTGGGATGAACCCCAGTTGATCACAGTGTATGATCTTTTTAATGTGTTGCTGGATGTGGTTTGCCAATATTTTGTTGAGGATTTTAGCATTATGTTCCTCAGAGATATTGGCCTGTAGTTTTCTTTGCTGTGTCTTTATTTCTGGAATGAGGATGATACTGGCCTCATAGGGTTTGGGAGTCCCTTCTCTTCTTCAGTTGTTTGAAATAGTTTGAGAGGGATAGGAGTTAGTTCTTCCTTAAGTGTTCAGTAAAATTAACCTGTGAAGTCATTCCGTCCAGGGTTTTTGTGTTCTGGGCATTTTTTGATCACTACTTCAATTTCAGTAGTTGTTATCAATCTATTCAGGTTCTCTGCTTCTTCTTGATTCAGTTTTGGAAGATTGTATGTTTCTAGAAATTTTTCCATTTTGCCCAAGTTTTCTAATGTCTTGGTATATAGTTGTTCATAGTAATTTCTTACAATCCTTTGTATTTCTGTGGTATTAGTTGTAACTTGTCCTCTTTCATTTCTGATTTTATTTATTTGGTTCCTCTCTCTTTTTTTCTTGATGAGTCTGGTTAAAGATTTGTCAATTTTGTTTATCTTTTCAAAGAACCAGCTGCTGGATTTATTGATCCTTTGAATTGTTCTTTTAGTCTCTATGTCATTTGATCCTGCTCTAGTCTTATTTCCTTACTTCTACTCACTCTTGGCTTTGTCTGTTGTTCCTCTAGTTCTTGCAGATGTAGGGTTAGGTTGTTTATTTGAGATTTTTAAGTTTTAGGGATGCCTGTATTGCTATGAACTTCCTTCTCAGTACTGCCTTCACTGTGTCCCATAGGTTTTGGGTTCTTATGAGTTCATTTTTATTTGTTTCCTGATACCTTTTGATTTCTTCCTTGATCTCATTGTTGACTCATTCATTGTTCAATAATGTGTCATTCAATCTCCATGTATTTGAATGTTTTCGAGTTTTTTCCTTAAGGTTGGTTTCTAGTTTCAATCCATTGTGATCTGAACATGTGCTTGATATGATTTCAATTTTCTTGAATTCATTGAGGCTTGTTTTGTGTCCTACCATGTGGTCTAGCTTTTAAAATGTCCTATGTGCATTTAAAAAGAATGTGTATTTTGCTTCTTTGGGGAAAGGTTCTGTATACGTCAATTAAGTCCATTTGATCTCTAGAGTGTCATTCTAGAGTGCCACCAAAATATCATATTAATTTTTGTTTGGAAGATCTACCCATTGTTGACAGTGGGGTGTTAAAATCCCCTGTGATAACTGCGTTGTTGTCTATATCTTTCTTGAAGTCCCCCAAGATTTTCTTTATATATTTAAGTGTTCCTATGTTGAGGGTATGTATGTTACAAGAGTTATATCCTCCTGTTGGACTACTCCTTTAAGTATTATGTAGTAACATTTTTGCTCCCTTTTTACAGCCTTTGTTTTGAAGTCTATTATCTGATAAAATATTGCTATCATAGCTTTCCTTTCATGTCCATTTGCTTGGAATATTTTTTTTATCCATTTACTTTTAACCTGTGTAGATCTTTTGTTCTGAGGTGGGTCTCTTGTAAACAGCATAGAAGTGGGTCATGTTTTCTTATCCATCCAACTACCCTGTGTTTTTGATTGGAGCATTTAATCCATTTACATTTAACATTATTATTGATGGGTACTTATTCATTGCCAATTTTCCATACCTGCCAGTCTCAGTCTCAGTCTCTCTCTCTCTCTCTCTTCCCTCCCCCTCTATCTCCCTCCCTCTCTCTCTCTTTCTCTTCCCCTCCCTCCCTCCCTTCCCCTTTTGACAGTAGTCCCTTTAGCTTCTCCTGTAATGTGTCTTTGTGGAAATGTACTCTTTTAGCCTTCTTTTGTCTGGGAAACTCTTTATTTCACCTTCCATTTTAAATGAGAGCCTTGTCAGATAGAGTAGTCTTGGTTGTAGGTCCTTGCTTTTCAATACCTGGAATATTTCATGTCAGTCCCTTCTGACTTACAGTGTTTCTGTTGAGAAATCAGCTGCTAGCCTTATCAGAGCTCCCTTATATCTTACTAGCTGTTTTTCCCTTGCTACCTTTAAGATTCACTGTTTGTCCTTAAAATTTGCCATTTTAATTATGATGTCTCTTGGAATACCCTTCTTTGGGTTCATCTTGGTTAGCACTCTATGCTTCCTGAACCTTGCATGATTTTTTCCCTCACCAAGCTAAGAAAGTTTTCTGTCATTATTTTCTCAACAGTTTCTTTCCCTTTCTCTTTTCCTTCTTCTTCTCATATTCCTATGGTACAAATGTTGTTATGTTTCATGTTTCCTGAAGCTCCCTTAAAGTATCCTCATTCCTTTTGACTCTTGTTGTTGTTGTTGTTGCTCTGAATGGGTATTTCTTTCTAATTTGTCTTCCAGCCTGCTGATTCGGTTCTCTGCTTCATCCAGCCTCCTTCTAATTCTTTCTAGTGTATTTTTCGTTTCAGACATTATATTCTTCATTTCTTCCTGGTGCTCAACTCTTGCCCATACAGTTCCCAGATGACTGCCCTTGTAGCAGACACAGTCCCAAACTCTCCACCCTGCACAGCCTCCAGCCTGCTAATAGTACTGGGCTGCGTGCAGTCAAGAAATTCCCTTGCTGTGCATCTTTCTGATCTCTCTGCCCAGCTGGACTCAGTGAGAGCAAACTGTGTTTTCAATCTTTTCCTTTTGCTGGCAAGGCAGGGTCCCTGCCCAGCATGCTTCAGCTCCCCTTTTAAAAAAGTCTTTCTGGGCACACTCACTGCAGTACTATGTCACTGTCCAATTTTCCACACATATCACCTCTCCAAAAAGCCAAAAGTCTCTCACAGTCACAGCTGGCCACAGCCTGCTTCTGCCCAACCCAGGTGCAGACAGAATTTTTTTTTTCTCTCTCTCTCCCTCTATCTCTATCTCTATCTCTGGCACTCTCCTGTTTGGTGTTTCCCAGTGCAGCTATAGGTGTGCTGCTCGCTGTGTGTACATGTAGCCTGGATCTCCCAACTTTATGTATCCAAGCCACTCCCAGCCCAAATCTCATGGTTCTCTGCCCTGGGTTAGGAAAGAGCCACAAAGCTGTGATTTTTGACTAGGCTCTCTGTGGCTACAGGTGCCACACACAGAGTATTTCCCCTCCACCTATAAAATCTCCTTACTGCCTGTTGTGAAGCATCTTCTGTACTCCTTAGCTTCCAAACATCATATCAGCTAAAATTCTGTTGAATGTTTAGTTTGTTTGTTGGAAGGTCCACTGAGTATTAGAGTTGGGGCAAGAGCACGTGGACTCAGCTTCCACTTACTTGGTCACCATCTTCTCTTCAGAGTCTCAGTAATATTTATTAATGTGTCAGGCACCATACTAAATGATTAAAATGCAAATTTTAGAGAAATAATCCCTGTTTTCAAGTATACGAAGCTTTTTAAAAAAGGCAGATGAAAAATTACAATAAAATGTAATATATGCAATAATAGAAATGTGTACAAAACTCAGAAGCATTCAGAAAGGAATCTTTTCAGCCACAGATTACAGTTTGCAAACTATGAAGTAGATATGTTTTCTATTTAGCTAGAATATTTAATTTAAGATCCAAATAAAAACACTGAAGTCTTGCCCTGGCTGGTTTGGTTCAGTGGATTGAGTACCAGCCTGCAAACCAAAGGGTTGCCAATTCAATTCCCAGCCAGTGAACATGCCTGGGTTGCAGGCTGGTCTCCAGTAGGGGCTCAGGAGAGGAATCCATACATTGATGTTTCTCTTCCTCCTTTCCCCTCTCTCTAAAAGTGAATAAGTAAAATCTTAAAAAAAAAAAAACGAAGTCTTATTAGTAGATGCTATGACCAAAAATAGCATGATAATCACTCCTGAAATTGCGTAAGTTGATATAAAATTGCAGAGGAAGGTATTAAATCGTGAAACTAAAAAGCATTTCTGCAGAATGGCCAGAGGAAAATTTTGGAAGCTAAAAGGAACTAAGTTCAAATTCTATGTCCGCCACCTATATTGTGTAAATCTAGGCAATTTTCCTAACCACTCTATGTTGGAACTTTTTGTTTAAGAATGGAGACAGCTGTACTTTAACAACAATAAATAAACAAATAAATGCCATATTAAGTTATTTTAAGCAATAAATAAAAATATGCAAAGCACCTAGCACATGATAGATACTCAGTAAAGACAGCTATTTTCTCAGAATATAACCTCACTTGTCATCTGTTTTATTCTAAGCACATATAATTAAATAACTCTGGAAAACTGACTGGAGAGGTATTCTGGAGTGGGATTTTAAAGTCTTTCTGTAATGGAATTCTGTCCTATTTTTCTTAGAACTTTAGAAACTGTCCACTGTTGTTTTGATGTATTACAAGCATTTTACACACATTTTGTTGTACTAAAATATGTTGCAAAATGTCTTACACCCAAGCCTAGTTGGTAGCAAAAGTAGTCAGAAGACAGATAAGGAAAAATTCTTTTCTTAATGGAATAGAAAACAAATAGAAAAATGCTAGTATCCTGGTAGATTAATGTTCTGGTCACAGAGACACTGATAGGATTATGAGAAATTCCCTACTAGTAAAAAAAATAAATAAAAAACAAAAACTACTAAAGCTTTGGAGTTCAGAGGTTCCTGAAGCCATTTTACAGCTCCTGTTTGCAAACTGCCTCTAGTATAAATTATGTATACTTTAAAGCCATGTCAAATAGCATCAATTTTTAAAGAAATTAAAATGTGTTTTTAATTACAGAACACATGTACATGGTGCTACAATAAAGGATGTTCTTCTGTTAGCAATACTAACACTTGTATTTTCATTTTTTAATTATATTTCACTGGTTATGTTATTAGAGTTCTCTTGATTTTCTCCCTTTGCCCCGCTCCACCCAGCACCCCTCATTCCCTCAGGCAATCCCCCACCATTGTTCATGTCCATGGGTTATACATATAAGTTCTTTAGCTGTTCCATATCCTATATTGTACTTTACATCCCCATGGCTATTCGGTAACTACCTATTTGTACTTCTTAGTCCCCTCACCTCTTCACCCATTCCCATACAACCACCTTCCCATCTGGCAACCATCAAAATGCTTTCCATATACATGATATTGTCTCTGTTCTTCTTTTTTACATACTTTGTTTTTTTAGATTCAATTGTTGATAGATTTGTATTTTTGCCATTTTATTGTTCATAGTTTTTATCTTTTTTTAAATAAGTCCCTTGAGTAGTTTATATAATAATCGTTTGGTGATGATGAAATCCTTTAGTTTTCTCTTGTCTGGGAAGCTCTTTGTCTGCCTTTCAATTCTAAATGATAGCTTTGCTAGGTAGAGCAATCTTGGCTGTAGGTCTCTGCTTTTCATGACTTTGAATATTTCTTGCCAATCCCTTTTAGCCTGAAAAGTTTCTTTAGAGAAATTATTTTCACCTGCTGCTTTTAAGATTAGAGAATCTTAACCTTTAACTTTTGGCATTTCAATTATGATGTCTTAGAGTAAGCCTGTTTACATCCATCTTGTTTGGGAATCTATGTGCTTCCTGGACTTGCATGTCTATTCCCTTCACCACATTAGGGAAGTTTCTTTCATCATTTTTTCAAATAGATTTCCAATTTCTTGCTCTTTCTATTCTCCTTCTGATACCCATATGATGCAAATGTTGGACCTCTTGAAGTTATCCCAGAGGCAGCTTATTTCCTCATTTCTTTGGATTATTTTTTCTTCTTGTTGTTCTGATTGGTTTTTTGCTTCCTTATGTTCCAAATCATTATTTTGATTCTCAGCTTCATCCACTCTACTGTTGATTCTCTGTAAACTGTTCTATATTTCAATTAGAGAATCCTTCATTTCCAACTGGATCTTTTTTATACTGCTGATGTCCTCACTAAGTTCCTTGAGCATCCTTACAACCAGTATTTTCAACTCTGCAGCTGATAGATTGCTCAACTCCATTTTTGTTAAGTTCTTTTCCTGGAGTTTTGATCGGTTCTTTCATTGGGGCCATATTTCTTTGTCTCTTTATCTTGGCAGCCTCCCTGTGTTTGCTTCTACTGTGTGGAGCTGCTTTGACTCCATGCCTTGGTAGTATGGCTAATATAGTAGGTATCCTGTAGGGTCCAGTGGCACAACTTCCTCTATCACTCAAGCTGGGTACTCAAAGTATGCCCTTCCTGTGGGCTGAGTACATCTTCCTCTTGTAGTTGAGCTTTGGTTGCTGTTGGCAGATCAATGAGAGGGATTTACCCAGGCCAGTCAGCTGCGAGGATTGGCGATGACCACTTACCACCAACCTCCACCCTCCATGAGGCATCAGCTGTGCAGGGGCAAAGTGATGGTGCTCTGACATAGTCTGTAACTGTCCACTGGATGCACTGGCCCTGGGGTTTCCCAGTAGTGCATGCCCAGGTCAGCCCCCATCTGTATTTTGCCCGGTACCACCCTTCCGGAGCTATAAAGCAATGAGATGGCTGCCACTTGTGTTGGGCTTGGAGATTTCCACTCAAAGCCAGGCTGTGAGTCTAGGCTGTCTGCTGCTAGTGGTGGGACTGAGGCTCTCTGAAGCCAGCTCTTGTTTGTTTGAGAGGGTTTAGGAAGTTGTGAAGCATGAGCCAAGACCAACCATTCATATAGAAAAGCAGCTTGGATGGGCCCATAAGTTGGGTGGGGTAGAGTCTCTGAGGATCTCCCAGGCAGGTTAGTGTTAGCCAGGTCAATGGAGTCTCAGATATAGCACCAGCTTACCAGCTCTGTG
This sequence comes from Carollia perspicillata, assembly GCA_004027735.1. NCBI lineage: Eukaryota > Metazoa > Chordata > Mammalia > Chiroptera > Phyllostomidae > Carollia > Carollia perspicillata. Next base: position 13,347 of record PVKM010003267.1, read on the forward strand.
GAGGGAGGTGTTAGAAAGAAGACAATGTCTTCTGCTTGCCTTGATGCCAGACACTTTAGTTACTCCCTGTATGCCACTGAGAGCTGCCTTTCAAGCTGCTGCCCCACTGCTGGAGATCAGAGGAAGTGAGCCTGAGTGGACGAGTCCATGTGTGTGTTCTTTGGAAGAAACAGCTGGAACTGCTTGGAGCTCCAGAGAAGAGTTCTTTCTCTAGAGTGCACTGTGTCATCGAGTAGCCACTAACCACATGTTCCTGTTTAAATTTTAATTAAAACTTACTAAACCTAAAAATTCAGTCCCTTGGGCCTACAAACCACATTTCAAGTACCCCATATTTGCTAGCATGTTGGACAGAGAAAACATTTCTATCATCACAGAGAGTTCTATTGGAGAGTGTTGGCCCAGAGGATGCTCAGGCTAAGCTCCTGGTGCTCTGTGGCCTTCAAGTAGGCATTAATAACATTTCAAAGACTAAATGATCTTAGATGTCATGAAAGGGCTTATAATCATGACTCACACTAAGGGAAAGGCAGAAGTAAATGAATAGGAATTCAATAAGTAATGAAGAAGGAAGAAGAAATCATAACTAGAAAAAGAATACACAGTGACTTATTGTAAAAGGATAAAAAATTATTTAGGAATTCAGTGCTTCAGCAGAAGTACATTTTTCTTAAAATATTTGTCACACCTGGTTTGCCCTAAATGCTGATTTCCTAATGTCCTAATTTGGTTTTGAGATGTTCCAGCTAAATCATACAAACACTATTGCTTGGCATTGTGATGAAATTTAACCTGCCTTCTGTATAGCACATGTTTAAAACACATATTTCCCTCTCAGGGGCATCAGAAGGTACTATGGAGATATTTGCAATTTTTGTTCACAACTTTTGTACATATCCTTTCCTGGACCATTTGAATTCACAAGTAGTTTTCATGCTTACCAATACTTTGGCTTCTATTTCCTTCATAAAAAGAAATCACAACTTAGCATATGTGTTCTCTGTCCCCAAAGGTAAGAAAATAACTTTTGTATGCTTGCATTTAGGTCATTCTGTCCATTGAAGAAGGTTACAGACTTCCGGCTCCCATGGGCTGTCCAGCGTCTCTACATCAGCTGATGCTCCATTGCTGGCAGAAAGAGAGAAATCACAGACCAAAATTTACTGACATTGTCAGCTTCCTTGACAAACTGATCCGCAATCCCAGTGCCCTTCACACTCTGGTGGAGGACATCCTTGTGTAAGATGCATAAAGTTGATTTTCCCCCTTGACAATCATAATTTCTTTCAGGTTGTAGACAAGACTAACAGATAGGAGAAAGTTTGCCTTGATAACCACCTAGTTGTCAACCTTTTAGAAAATTGTATATAAACTATATTTTATTTAACAGCTGAAAAAGCAATTTATTAATATTTTAGAAAAAAATGATTTTTTTCTACAACAAAACAGATCCCTCTTTTCTTTTCTCCATATGTAATCTTTCTGAATTTCTTTATATTTTTCTTGTGTGGGCCTTTGATATTTACTTTGGTATTTACATATCCTTTATTTACTGATTCTTCCTTCTTTTATAAGTAGAATATGTGCATGCCTGCAGCCCCTTTAATTTTCTTGTCCATTTTATATATGTTCTGTCCCTCTATTTTAAATGGCAGGCAAGATGGGCAATTTGTGAATCAGCCAGGAGCAAGGATGTTTCCTGCTGAGATGATCACACCCAGCTATTGTTACTTTCCACACCTAAAACCAGAGAAAGACAGATGACAAGATAATGAAGGCACTCACACACTATTTTATAAGTCAGTAGAGTTGAGATCTACTCACCTCTCTTTGAAAAGCAATTATAAGAACGGGGAGAGTAGAAGGAAAAGACTACCTTCTGTGTCTGAAATTATTACATTTAATATATTATTAAGTTGAAAATATATTTCATTATTTAGGACAAATTGGACTTAAAAATAACCAAAGCATTTTCAAAACCCACCTTCCTGACTCAGGGGATGGCCAACAGGATATTTAACTTTAGGCCACAGGTTCAAATCAGTACAGGTTTTTAGTGACAATAAGGCCAAAAGCTCTCTAGGACTGCTTGAAACAGGCCTTAGCTTACAGCAGAGCACGTCAGAGTTCACCTCTGAATCAGTAATTGGCAGCCTTAGTAAAGTGAAGCCAAGCATGAAATAGCCAGAGATTAAACTATTACTCTAGCCCATCTTCCCTGAAGCAGTCCAACACAGGAAGCTATAAAGTGGGGGTGGGGCGAGAGGATGGAAGGCCCTCTGGATTTTAAAAGCCATGGCAGCCATTGAAGATTTTTAAGCAGGATAATGGAATGGTCACGTTTGTGTTTCTGAAATATCACTCTAGGGGTGATATAGACTGGGAGCAAAAACAAGACACTGGAAACAGAGACAATTATATATTTCCAGCAATACAAGCTAGAAAAAAATCAGGCCTGCTTATGCAATGGGAATAAGGTTAGGGTCACAAGATTTTTTTTAAAAGATTTGTTATTAGCCAAGGAAAACGATTGTATCTTGGTCATTGATTGACTATATGGAGGAAGGAGGAGAGAAAAGAATCGAGGACATTTGTCAAGTTTCTTTCTTAGACAAGCTGGTTGATGATATTACCACTAAGGGAGAGAGGAAGAAGGACAAGTTTTTGGAAGAGACATGACACCATTTTGAGCATGCTGACTTGAAGATGCCTATGGTACTTCTATGTAGAGATGTCCTACAGGCTGTTATATTTGTAGGATGAACCTCATGTGAAAATATCTGGGCTAGAGATGTAAATTTGAAGATTATCAGCATACAGATTGTACCTGAACTTTTACGTATAGTTAAGACAACCCATGGAGAATATAAAGAATGCAAATTAGCCTTGGCCAGTGTGGCTCAGGTGGTTGGGCGTTGCCCTGCAAAGCAAAAGGCCAGTTCAATTCCCAGTAGGGGCACATACCTGGGTTGCATGTTCAGTCTAACCAATCATCGATGTTTCTCATCCTCTTTTCCTCCCTCCCTCCCCTTCTCTCTACAAATAAATCAATAACATATTTTTTTGGAAAAAAAGAAGAATACAAATTAACAGAGGAAAAGAATACAACCCTCTGGAGTACAAAGATGCAAGAAGTAAACTAAAGGATAGTGCCAAAGTACACTGAGAAAAAAGAGCCAGACAGGTAATGAGCAGAACAGGGAAGGAGCAGTATCATAGAAACCGAAAAGGGGGAGAGATTCAAGGAGTGTAGTTTCCAAGGCTCCACAAAGCTTCAGAAAAATAAAAAGTGAAGTATACCCATTGAATTTAGTAACGAGGTACTCAAGTTAGCAGCCTTTGCAAGAGCATTTTCAATGAAGTTGTTTAAGACAGATTACAATGGAGGTCTGAATATGAGGTCAGAGAGAAAAGCAATTCAAAGTACTGTTTTTTCAAGAAATCAGTCTCTGAAGAGAAAGAGAAGTAGTTAGAGACAATGTTTCTTACCTTTTGCCTTTATATATTTTACGGAAGAGTCAGGCATGCTTTAACACTGAGGAGAAAGAACTGGTGGAAAGGGCTCATGGAGCAAGTCTGCATTAATGAACGAGAACATTAGCGCCTGTGAAGTAAACTCATTCATTCTGGGCTTCTTGTTGTGGTATAGGGTCAACGGACCCCACAGCCAGTGCCCATCAGCAGAGCTCCCTAACTGTTCTATGGCTGTACAAGCAGGCAGGTAAGAGCCTTCTTTTTTGAAGAAAAGCAGATAAAACCATTTCTTCCCTGCCTTATCAAGATTATGAATGTTCATCACATTTGGAAAATACTGATGAGGAATCTGAGATGAGAAAATACCAAAAGTCAACATGATCACAAGGTAAAGTCGAGCTGAGGGCTCATGCCTGAGGGCCAGAGGTTTAGGTTTCATGGGGTGTGCAGTGACCAGTGCCCAGGCCAGTGCGTGGCAGGATCTGTGAGGCGCTGCCCACGGGGGCCAGAAGTTGGTGCTTTATATACATTCGGCAGTTGGATTCAACCCTCAAGTCTCATCTCTAGGAAACCAAATGGGAGTTTTTGTGACTGATTTTCTTTGTTTCTGACAAAGACCTATGCACTACTGCTTTTTCCCCTAACATACTTTTGTTTGAGAAACAAAAGGAACTGGAATTCTAAAGGTACTCAATATTGTGCTCAAACCTTTATCAGCCTTCTTATTTTCACAGTAACCTGAACGGTTCCCCTGTCTAGCCCCTCACCTCCAATGCTACCCTCACCCTGTCCCCAATCCCAAAGCACTGAGACAGTTTAGTGAGAAGAGACATGGGAAATTAAAGGACAGTAATGTTAGCTAAAGAATGCCTGGTTTGTTTTATGCTTATAAACTGTGACACTGCCCCTCCATCCCCCAAGTCTCAAAGCCCAGCGTTTGTCCCAGAGGGATATTGGATTAAGGAAATGTGACCGGGTGTAGAATTAAAGCCTTTCCTCCCATACAGCTCTCAGACTGGAAAAGGAGTCTGAGTGTGTAGCCCATAGTGACTCTTATTTAAACTCTCCTACAGTTGCCTTTTTTCTACTATCCCCGTGCTCCCAGGGTTTCACACACTTTTACACTGACATAGCTCTCTCAGCCACTAGGTCCCCATGGTTTTTGTTTTACTCTAATTGTTTTTTCTCAAGGATTCACCTGAGAAGCTTTTATCCTTTCTCCTAACAGGGTAGTAAGAGGGGAAGGGATGACAGTAACAAAGGGGCACAAGGAAGGTTGGGAAACCCACAGCTTAGTAATTTTCTGCTAACATTGGACATTTCATAACCTTGTATCTGTAATATTTTCTTTCAAAAAACAGAACATCCAATAGAAATAATGTTGGTCAGAGAAAGCATTCATTATTTGGAGCAGTGTCTCCAAATAATGCTGATATTCTCGTGCCTAACACACTCCCATGGGAGATTCAGAGTTCTATGCAGTTCCCAACCTTCTTGCTTTCTCTCCTATTCAAGAAGGCATGTGGACATATAAGTGAGCGTAGTGCTATTATACATACAACCTTAAATCAATTGATAGTGAAAAATAATTTTGCAAAAGTACCTTAATAATATAGGCAGTCATTCTTTAATAAGTGTGAATTTCAAACTACTTTAACTTATTCTACAATGATGCCCTATAACCTTCCTTTCAAAGAATCATTTATAGCTATCACATGGTGCACAGCTGATGGGAGAAAATGCCCAGCTTGAGGCCAAGGCTATGTGGAGAATGGCAACAGGAATAGCTGCCTGGCCATGCAATTGAAACATCTCTTGTTCCTTCTCCTCTGACCCTCATGATCAGTTTGGTAGATATTCTCAGCCGCAAGCCAAGCATACTCCCATCAACTCCAGGGTTACACCTGGGGTCCAGTAGTTTAATAGCACAAAGTGGATTGATGGCTATATGGGTGTTCTTTAACCCAGCCCTAACTTCCCAGCCCCACCCACCTTTATTCTCCTATCTATTCAAGCCCATCCCTCTTTCTCCACACACTGAAGCCTTCTGAGTGCACTATGTTGAAGTCTACTGGCCAGCCCTTTGGACAGTGCTGCAATGTAATAAGAAAGTAACGTCTTCCTACATTTCTGCTCCAGATCCCCAGAATGTCACTGTCAAAGAATTTTACAGATTATGGGCTCCTTGACAACATCTGCTAAAAAAGGCGGAATCTAGGGATGGACAGTGGTTGACCAGATGAACCAGTCTTTGATAGTCACTTGCCTCAAGAATTGTGTTCTGCTCAGGCCAAGGCACTTAGGAATATTCTCACTAACCATTGGACCATAGTTAAGGATCTTATAATGTTATAGCTTTTAGGAACTGGAAACACCACTTTTCTTAGTACTGTATATAAATCTAGTTGAACTTTTAAGGACTTGGCTTCCAGTAATATGTGAATCACAAAGGTAAGGAAAAACTCAAACCAGTATCTTAATTTTGAATCTCTACTTTAGAGAACTATGAGTTAACAATGTAAAAATAGATAGTATTGCCTCCCTCCATCCAGTTAATAAAGCACTTATAATGCTGTCTTCAGAGGGCAGTAATTTCAAGAGTTTGACATAAATGTTCCCATTCATTTTGAAGAGATCTTGCTCAGTGCTGCCTGTACTGTACATAATCAGCACTTGCTAACTTGTTATCTGTAGACACCAGCTCATGGAAAACTTGTTTTGTTTGACTTCTGTAATGAGCACTTTTAATGATGTTTTTTAGACAGAGGAATAATAATTCACTGGGACAAAACCCAGTGTTGAATTGAGGGATTAGTAAAGCTTTGTGGAAGGAAAACAGAACATTAAATATTAATCAGGAAGTGTAAAATTCCTACCTATTAGAAAATCAAAATTCAATTTACATGAACTGTTAGCACAAGATAATACATACTAATGTTAACTCCCATACTAATACTGATACAAAATCTAATATACACTATCAATGATAATTTTTACTGTTATTTGTTGAGAACCTACTATGTGCCAGTCATTGCACTAGGCACTTCATCTGCTAGGTCATTTATTTCTCACTATTATTATCTCCATCCCTCCATTTCCTTATCTGAGAAGTCAACTTCCCAAGGGCACACAGCAAATAATTAGTAGATCAGAACTTTGAACAAGATGCACTGACTGCAAAACCCTGTTCCTTCCCCTACACAGTATACAATCACACAAAATGCCAAGATTTTCCCAATACAGCAATGTTTCAAAAATGTGATTATAAGAAAAAAGGTACATTTTTACGTTTCCAGATAGATTTTTCTCTGGACTAATCAACTTCATAGATGGAGTATTTAAAATCCCAAAAAGAATTTGTAGTGGGACAAAACCCATTATTTTATGTTCCACTGCAAATACAAGGACGTAGAGTCTATGCTCTTAGCCTTGTGGGAGTGAGTAGCAAATGTATAGTCCCTATATTCTATCCCCTTAATATCTTCCTGTAATGCTCGGCCACTTGAAGAACATTACTTGAAAAAAGAAAGTAGAAACTACAATGCAATAGAGAAATGAAAAAAAATGACAGGAACATAGTTCCAGAATTACATCCTCAGGCATTTTTGTAGATTGAATTTTTCCAGTGTTGGCAAAATATGCTTTGGGTTCTTTTTTTCCTTATTATGGCAGACATTACTAATCATCACAACACTTTCCCACTGAGCCCAAATGCTGCCTCAGTGTTCTTCTAAAGACCCCGTTTTGACAACCACCGCTAATGAATTGTAGTTGGCATGGGATATGAAATCTATTTCTTCACACAAATAGGCTTTCCTTGAGGTTCAGTCATCTATTACTCTAGCCATAGAGACCATGTGCTGGGTACTCAGAATTATGGGAACTTTTTAAACTGTTATTTTTCCTGCATTGCATCTATCTCTCCTAATGCTCAAACACACCTATAATTGTAAATTTTCCTTTGAATTTTATTTCTTCATACTTTTCACCAATCATCAGGCTTATTATGAGAATTAAATAATCATATCAATTAAAAAATCCTGATGACTTTCTGAAAATAAAAGGTTGACCAAAATAATTCCTATTTCTAATTAACACTGTTGAAGTTCAGATGTTGACCATAAGCATGAAGTAGTCACGAGATATATGGCATGGTTCTATGGATTTTATAGCATTTTAAATACAATTTTTAAAGAATATCAAAATTCTTTCATTAATTTAACTTGCATTCAAATTGACTGTTAGGCCTAATTTTTTAAAAAAAACAGTGTTTTTCATCCAATTAAATAAATTCTTCCTTCAAAGTTTAGGTGGGAACTATGTATGTTAGGAGATTATTGTATGGATTAACTAGTGTGAACTGTAGTCCCTGAGTCATAAGAAGAGAAACTCACATGAAAGCATTGATATTGAATAAGGTCAGTGCTGATTTTGTGGTGCTAGGTCCCATAACCCTGTGCTAGCTCACTCCACCTGTAACTGCCTCTTCCTCCACTCTGAAACCTACAAGACAGAGATAGCGAACATTTTCACAATACAAGAAACACGTTAAGTAAATAGCATGTTCTTTAATAGGCTGACCGTTACATCACAGATTATTCAATATGAATCAGCCATTCTGTCATGGACCAAACTTTTCTGTAAAGAATATTTAAGTCTAACTTGAATAACAACTAAAAAAATTTAAAAAAAAGAATATGTAAGTCTAAATCATCATTTATTTCATGAATTTCTGTAATACTTTCAGCATTGTGCTAAGGCCTACAGAAAACAGAAAAATGTAAGATATGGCTCTTGCCATCAGAGACTTTTAACTTAACTCTTAAAGTATTGTTTTCCTTACTTATGGATTTTCCCCAAGGAAGTAATTCAACTGAAGCAAAAGATGCATGCTTTAAGTCTGTATAATCATCTATAATAAAAGAATGTTGTTAGCAATCTAAGAGTCCTATTTCAGGGAATTAATAATTATTAAGCATTAACATATAGAATATTATACACTCATTTCGATGGTAGTTACAAAAACTATTGAAGCATGCAAAATATTTATAAATATTTGAAATAACAGGAATAAAATAGAATGGACTCTGTACAGTTCTGCTAACCACATACAAATGAAGAGCTAGGAAAAAAGAAGCTGTGTTAGAGTAGTTAGGGGAGAAAGGCCTTTAAGCATGTAATGAATGTAATGGTTTCCTATTAGAACAAGATCTTACCTTGTAACAGTCTTTCTCAAACACTACTTTCTTGAAGTATTTTTAATAGGACTATTACTGTTATATTTACGTGATGGATATAAAACATGGAAAATTTTTGAGGATGAAAACCTTCCTGCTTTTTTTAAATTTTATTTTTCAATTACAGTTTGTATTCAATATTATTTTGTATTAGTCTCAGGTGTAACCACAGTGGTTAGACAATCACATACTTTACAAAATTGTCTCCCTGATTTTCAAGTACCCACCTTGCCCACACATGGTAATTACAATGTTATTGGCCGTATTCCCTATGCTGCACTTTACACCTCCGGGACTCTATTGTGAGTACCAGTTTGTAATTCTTAATTCCTCCACCTTTTTTACCCCATCCCCCAACACCTCTCCCCTCTGGCAATTATCAGTCAGTTCTCTCTTCCTATCTTGTTTGTCTGAAAAACCTTGCTTTTAAGTTTTTTTTCTCACCTGAGAATATGTTTATTGATCTTTAAAGAGAGAGGAAGTGAGAGAGAAAGTGTAGGAGGAGAGAAACATCAATGTGAAAGAGAAACATCAATTTGTTGCCTCCCAAACGTGGCCATGGGTGGAACTCTCAACCTAGGAATGTCCCCTGACCAGGGATCAAACCTGCAACCTTTTGGTGCATGGAACAATGATCCAACCAAGCCACCTGGCCAGGACCAAAACCTTCTTGCTTTTTAATGGCAGTTTTGATACCTATTGATAAGCTATCTAAGAACTTTCTAAATTAAAAGACTAGTACTATTGTCAACTCAAAGGACCCATTAGAATAAAAATGTCGTGGCTGGATCAGCACTATTTTTTTTTACATATCGAGATGTATTGAATGTGTGTATTTAGTGCACCTAAACTGTATCATTATCTATTCTAGCTATACTCCAGCCCTTTCCCTAATCTGAATTGATCATAATTTATACTTGGAATTTCCTAGAGCTCTCCCCTCCCCTTGACCTTTTTTCTACAGAAGGTATTCTATTCTGTAGAATGTGCCTATTTTAAATATGAGCTGCAGATTTTGCTATAAAGACATTGCTCAGGTGGGCAGCTCCCACTAATCACAGAATAGCAGAAATTTCTAAGTACTCAGCAAATAGCAGACTGAATTTATCACAGTACATGGCTGATAAGAAAGGGCATTTATTGTTTATTAGGTACTATTCCAGAGAATTCATGTGCGGGTGGTAGTGCCCAGCCCTCGAAGCCAGAAACCAGGCAGCATTTTCCAACTGTGCTATAAGCCGAAAGAAGAGCTGTCGCACAGTGACTGTGAACAATGAGGGGTCCCCGACCTTACTAAATCAACTGTCGATGCAGTCATACAAAGGGCAAGGGAGTAACCAGGTTATACCGAAGGCATGCGGAGGGAAACAGGATTATGGTACTGACATGTTCTGGGAGCAAATAGTGGATGCTATTCAACGAAGAAATAGGCTAGTTAAGTCATTTAGTATGTAGAATGTCCTTCCATGGCATGTCTATACTAAGAACATAAAATTAGCAAATTACATTTCTACTCACCAATTATATGAAATTGAGAAAGCTCAAGAGTTATTCCAGCATTATCTCGGGAGAGAGAGAAGTGGAAGTCATCTGACTGTGCCTGTGCATCAAGAATTGAATTGGAGTATGAAGGAAAAGTTACTGAAATGTGTTCTTTTAATTTTGTTCAATTTCAACAAACTTCTCTGACAAGCTATTGAAAGACATAAGAACTAGATTTTTAAAAAATAGGGCATTAGTTTTTCTAAATGTGTGGTTTTATTTCCATAAGTAAGCAATGAGGGTACCCTAGACATTTTGATATGTAAACTGAGTGACATTACTACAGCAGTATTCCCTAAAACATGCCCCGTAGAAGCTGGTCAGATGATTTAGGAAAACCACGCAGGAGCTAGTCCGAATCCTCTTACATAGTCACACTGGACATTTGAACCACTCTGAGAAATGCTACAAGGTAAAAACGTTGTTTAACTGTGTTTTCCATGAAGACACTTATTATTTTGTATTGATATAAGAATTTTTATTTATTTGCCAATAGTTATTAATGTAAACACTTCTAGGAAATAAAGAAATAATAGCAATAATTATTTACCATAGATACTACAATAGTTTTTCAACCTTTGGACATGACTAATCTTTGTTTAGCATCAAATCATGAATTGTTCTGATATTTGGAATGAAACAGTCGACCATCAAATAGCGCTGCACTTTATAGTACAGGAGAAGAGAGTGTGGCTTAGCCTCTAAAACAGGAAATACGATCGCAGATTAGAGAAGCAGTAAAAAGGACACAAGTCACTGCTAAGGGTAACCAGACTCAATGCATGCTACAGGCTAGTCACAAGATACATGCATTGAGTTTATGTAAATTCAATATGTTTTTGAACATATTACCCTCCAGTTAACATATAAACATATTACCCTCCAGTTGAACATATAAACATATTACCCTCCATTAATATGTTTATAAAGCACAAAAGCCTCTGAATGAGCCTGTCATTTCTCTTTACCCTATCCCCACCTTCAACTAGACCCCACTTTAGAAAAAAGAAAATCAATGTAGCAATCAAAGAAAAACCAAAGAAATAAATTCTGGGCCTTTAGTAAGGACTCTGTCCTGAACAGTTTCAAGGGACACCTTTCAGTCCCTGAGAGTCACACAACACACAGCTTGTATGGCCATGCACACCACCTTCGGCTTTTGTACCACCAAAGGCCTAGGTCCTGGTCATTTGAGGGTAGTTTGAAAGATTTGTAAGGGTAATTTTGATTGTTAGAGATTCTCTTTCAATTTTTACCTTGTGCACTGACCTTAGAGCCTAACTCCTTTTCCTATAATTTTTTCCTTTATTTTTATGGTTGACTTTATTACAGAGGTCCCTGTAACAGTACCAGGGTTACACTGCAGGCACATGCTGTTCTGAGCACATTGGAGGTATTCTTATTTCACATGGTTTAATCACATTTGCCCATGAATTATCAGTGTCTAGTTAAAGTTAAATAGTTCAAATATGAATGGTAAAAACATTATAATGAAATACTCCAAATGTGAATGTTAAAAACTGTGGCTCTAGTTAAGTCTCTACAGATTCTTTCATGCTTTAACTTTATAAATAATTAAAAGCAAAGTAAATGAAAGTTGTATTAACTTTAAATATTCTAATAAAAATAATTCAGTGGTTTACTTCTAATAGGAAAGATTTTATTACTTAGAAAATGCTGATTTGACTCAAACACCGATCATTGCAAAAAATTGTTACTGCTTTCTATGTAATATAGACTCTAGATCTAATCATTTTAAACATTACATATATATGTGTGTTACCCTAAAAGGCTAATAACATGCTTATTACTATAAAAAGTACTTTCACTATCAAGTATTTTTTAAAACCATACATTAGATTGTTAACATTAATTTTCATGTTATTTAGTAATGAGAGTAATAATAGTTTCCATTTTATTTCCTCTGTCTGACTTTAATTTATATAAAACTATTCTGTGCATACCCTGTATATGCACTTATATACACACACTACACACATATATTGTGTATACGTGTGTATATACACACAACACACCCCTTTCTAAAATAATACTTTTACATTATTTTTATATTAGAACTATAAAACTATTCTAACTGGAATGCTCTTTGCATCAGATCTGAGAAACAAAAATATAAATTTTGCCCTGGCTGCTATGGCTCAGTGGATTTTGTGCCAGCCTGGGAACCAAGGGGTCTCTGGTTGGATTCCCAGTCGGGGCACATGCTTGGGTTGTAAGCCAGGTCCCCAGTAGGGGCATGCAAGAGGCAACCACACATTGATGTTTCACTCCCTCTCTTTCTCCCTCCTTTCCCCTCTCTAAAAATACATAAATAAATATTATTATAAAAGGAAAACAGAAAGATGAGTATTTTTTGCTTCATCTGGCTTTAAAATGTCTCCACTATTTTGTTTTGTTTTGTTTTGTTTTCACCTTGCAGAATTCCAGAGTCCCCTGGTGAAATTCCTGAATATCCTTTGTTTGTCACAGTGGGTGACTGGCTGGATTCAATAAAAATGGGGCAATATAAGAATAACTTCATGGCAGCAGGCTTTACGACTTTTGATCTGATTTCAAGAATGAGCATCGAGTAAGTGGTATTAGGATTATTACTGGATTAAAATGCTCCAATCATGAGATTCTAAATTCAAACACCGTATAAAAAGCACCACATTTAAACTACCTTTCCTAAGGCTACCATAGCCTTTCCACATCCTTCCCCACCATTTCTGAATATCGTTCTAGTGGAAGTTGGACAGTGTACTTTTAACCACTATTCTTTCAAAGAATATATTTAATTTAAATAGCTATTTAAAATTTTATAATGATTTCTAAAATGCATGTTATACTCGTTTATATCATAGATGTTTCATAACATAGTTTTACCTTGGCAAATTATTTATTACTAGCATATGCTAATATTGTATAGTAAATTTCTATTGCTTCCTCAAATGTAGTAATTGTAATAATATAATATTATCGTGTCATTTCAGAGTTTCTTGTCTATATTATCATAGCCAGGCATTTTCCCACTTTCTCAAAGGTTATCATTTGCCTGGGTGCAATAAAAGTACTCAAGATGTGCTTAAAAGATTAGATTCTAAATCTAGTAGGTTTAGCCATATGAAACTGCCATTGTTTGAAAACAGTAATGACAATTTCATATGATTTGACATATGCAATAACATTCTTTTTCAGATTATTGAAAGATTCTGAGAACTCAGAGTCCACTATATATTCTACCCTACATATTATTTTAAAACTGTTGAAAATTTATATAATTACCTAAATTATATAACCTTAGGCCTATGAAATGTGTGAATATTCCATAAATGCCTGAATTTGAAATTTTCCTTGTAACCTTAAAGTTGAGGTTAACTTGATGTGTTTGTTGGCACCAGGGAGAAGAAAAAAGTAACAGACTCTTAATGTACATTTATATCTCTGCTTAAACTTTCATTTTACCAGATATACAATTTTTGGCAAATTTATAAAGTAAATCTGATATGGTACATATTTGCCATACCTAAATGTTTATTTCCTCTCTCTCATACTTACCAGATCTAAATGTTCATATTCTCTATTCTCTCTCGCCCTCCTTCCCCGCCCCTCCTCTCCTCTCCTCTCCTCTCCTCTCTCTGTCTCTCTGTCCCTCTCTCTCTCTCAGTGACATAAGAAGAATTGGAGTCATACTCATTGGACACCAGAGACGGATAGTCAGCAGTATACAGACGTTACGTTTACACATGATGCACATACAGGAGAAAGGATTTCATGTATGAAAGTACTACAAGCTCCGGTGTCTTGTGCCTCAGCATTTCTGTAATGAAAGAAATCCTCTCCACTACCCTTTCATCTGATTCTCCAAACATTGCTTCACAAACTGCAGTTTCCTGTTCAGACTACGGGGCACACGCTTTTGTTTATGCTTCCAACCTGGATTTTAAGATCATGCTTCATAGCTCCTCTCTGAATAACCTGCAAATAAAACCCTGGCCCACTGCAGATTATCGCTACACAATGGTAAATAACTCAGCATGGATGTGAAACTTTGTATAACAGTATTTGGAAAGTGTTCAGGGACTTAAGGCAAAGGAATTTGCCCAGGTGTGTCTTCCTTGGTGATGTATTTAGAGTTTAATGGTAGATGAAAAAGAAATAATTGACCTTATTTTCATGCTTTGTGATCAAGTAGCTTCCAAAGTAACATATATATTTATTTGTCAGATAATTATATTTAACTCTATGGGTCTTATTGTTAACTTGTTTTATAATGGCTTACTGCTGATGTCTGATGTTAGATTTGAGGAAATGAGCAATGACTTTATGTAGTGAAATCCTGTCAGGTGTGACCGGTGAGAACGGGGTTATCGGGGAGGGAAAGGGAGAAACATTCTGTGCTTTCAAATCTTCTAAGGCTGGGTTTGTCAATTTTTTAAAAATAAACTTTATAATGTCCTACATATTGCATAGTAGGTGGTAGTTTAGAGGTTTTTCCCCTCTAATTTTTTACTAGCTATAGTACATTTCTCTACTACCTTGTAAAGATCACCCCTAGAGAGACAGTGAGTGAGTTCATTGCTCCAAAGTTTGCCACGGAGTGAAGTATAGAGTAAAATCATCACTATTCCCCTGGTTCTTCTTCACAGGTTTTCAAAAGTAATCATCAAAGCACTGATAAAATTAGTTATTCTCAGTAGAATTGCTTGGAATAAAAGATCTAAAATTATAGCTTTGGATTTAATGGAAAAAGATTAATTAATTTAATTTGAACAGAATTTTATAATCATTGCATGGTGGCCCAAGAACATAAACACATCTAGCTGACTGTTTGATATTAATGCATTTTGCAAGTTCAAGAATTTTTGTTTTGTTCATAAAAATAAGTTACATGAACATGCTGAGCTGTTTTCCAAACCTTCCAAGAGACAGGTATGCCATTGCATACTCCAAAGAGGACATAGACAGATCTAACACACGAGCATATATAAATTTTGTGTTAACCTGGGCTCATAATACAGTCACATAAAAACGTGAACACAGCTAAGGTGTGCTATGGCCATAACCTCCTCAAGGCTGTCAAAAAAGGCAAATATATTTTTTTAGTGAATTAAGCTGAGTCAGAGTATCAAAATAGTGCTATATTTTGAACAAACTCAATTATAAAATCAGCTGTTCCTTGTGAGACTCAAAAAACGACTGCTGTGCAGAGTGTAAGAGGAGGGAGAAAGCATTAAAGGAAATAACCAAACGGCCAGGCTGTCTAAAGATGCTGACTTAATACATCAGTTTTCATTTGACCTCAGAGACAAAGGTGCCTACCCACATTCTCAAATCCCCACCTGAATCACAGTTTTTGGTGAAAGTAGCTTTCTTGCTGTTAAAGGAGACTCATTTTTTAACCTTATTTTCAGATTTATTGATTGTGCCACTAGACCATGCCTTACCATGTATTTAATGATTTATCTCCTAATTTTTGCCTACCACAACTTAATTTTTCTCATTTCAAAAAAATGTGTAGAACTAAAAAACAAAAAAAAGTCTTTAAAGTATTCCCTGAAGCATACTAAAAAAAGTGGGAAATCCATCACTTTTTAAGTGTGTCAGAAACAGCTAGTGGCATTTTCCAGCCATCACCCGCATAGTCGTGTGTAACTCATGGACTATCTACTTGGTACATCTCCACAAATCTGAACACATTTAGAGGAAACACAAAATGTCCATATTTACCTGTCTTCAAATATATATTAAATAATAACAGATAAATAAGAGATGTAAAACAGATTAAATTTATTAACCATATATATTTATTTTTATAAAAGTATTTAGAAAAATAAGGAATAGAATAATTTTGGTCTTCCATAGGACTCTGTACACAACATCTGTATACTTTGAAGAAATACTTAAATTTCTATGGAATGAGCATTTAGTGTTTGCCATATTAAAGTTCTCTGTTAAATTTTTTTTCTTAAAAAAGTCCAATTCTATCCTATATCTGCTAATTTGTACTTCTATTTTTCTTCTCTAATATTTGTCTAGTTTTATAAACTCTCTTTTCACTTTGTCTCTTACCCCAAATCCTCTTTAAAATTTCTTTAAAATTACATTTACATTTTTCAGAACTGTAAGCATGATAATCCTAAGAGTATAATTTTGGGCCTTTGTATGGTCAGAGAAAGGTTGGAATATGTGTGCAATATTAAAATGAAACATTAAAAAATAAGGATATCTATTTCTTTACCACCTGTCAATGACAGACTCTGTGATCCCAAGGGTATTAAAATATCCAGAAATATTAGCAGTTAAATCACCAAATACATTTGAAAGTTTTACATGAAATATTTTGAGATTTACTTGTATACATATTCAGAAATTAAAACTTTAGTATGCATAAGCATAAAACTAAATTATAGGAACAAAATAAGTAACTTCCATAAATCACAAGCCTTCAGGAATAACCTTTGATAAGTAAAATATGCATATATATTCATGTACCTCATTATTTTAAATTTTCTAATCTATACTACTGAGGGACTTTTGAATTTTGAAAATCAGTTAAAGAAACAATTTTCATCCTATTTTCTGGGTGGTCGATTTGCAATCTATAGCTATAAGACATATCTGTAAAAAAAATTAAAGACAATGCACAATCAAAATGAGAGATGAGGTATGTAAATCATCCAATTACAAAAGTGGTCAGAAATTGCGAAGCTCTTAGCTTAACAAGAATCAAGAATTATAGCACTTTTGCGCTGTTATCTTATACCTGTTGATAAGCTAAGTTATGCATGCCATAATCAAGATGATTTCTCTTATTTCACTCTGTGCTACTCTTCGAAATCTACTCAGCTATCACGCGAATTAAACAGACTCCCACTACAGTTTTAAGGCCTGTCTCCGACCATGAGTGGAAAACAAATCCAAACCCAATCCTTGAAAAGTAGTCTTCGCAGAAAGTCTTCTGAAGAGGTGGTAAAGAATGAATTACATTCTCTATCTCTCAACCTCAATTCCTTAAGAATTTATTTTTATTTCTTTCCCTACCAAATTTTTACTCTGTAAAGCAGTCAGTTAAATCTCTTATCTCAAAATTTTCGTGAATACTGGGTATCTTTTTCTATTCCTTTATTAATTTGTCTAAACCTTTCTCAGCCCCCGCGGTTCTCCCTTTATTCTTCCATGCCATCTCTTTTGACTTCTCAGCTGCTGCCACTCCACCCCTCAGCCCTACCAGCAAAATTGGGGTTGCACAGCACATCCCACGAGATCTTACAGCTCTCCATAAAAGATGCTGGGGAAGGAGAGAAGAAGGAAATGCCGCAAATTTCATACTTTCAACATTTTGGGTCCTACCATGCAAATGGGAGCATTCGTACTCACAAAACATATGAGTTCTGGCTTTTCATTAACTGGAAATTAAATGCTTTGGAAAGTAATTGCCAAATGGGTGATGATGATCCTTTTCTATACTTTCAGCTACAGAAATTTGTTAATTTAAAAGAAATTAGTATTTTAAGAATCAAAACTGTTATTATCATCTCATAGTTGGTGTACATGTCTTTATATAACAAAGAGATTAAAGTTATATGAAGCACTTCTTTTAGTATGATCACCATAACTTTTTCAACCTCGAATTCCAATAAGTTAGAGGCTCATATTCTTTTTTAAGTATATTTTACAATTATACTATTACAGTTATCCCAATTTTTTCTCCCCTTTATCCCTCTCTGCCCTGCACCCCCCCCCCGCACCCTCCAGCATTCCTCCCCCAACTTAGTTCATGTCCATGGGTCATACATATAAGTTCTTTGGCTTCTCCGTTTCCTATACTATTCTTAACTTCCCCCTGTCTATTTCGTACCTCCATTCATGTTTCTTACTCCCTGTACCTTTTCCCCCATTCTCCCTTCTCCCCCTCCTGCTGATAACCCTCCATGTGATCTCCATTTCTCTGGCTCTGTCCCTGTTCTAGTTGTTTGCTTAGTTTGTTATTCTGTTTATGTTTTTTAGGTTCAGTTGTTGATAGTTGCGAGTTTGTAGTCATTGTACTATTCATAGTTTTGATCTTCTTCTTTTTGTTAGATAAGTCCCTTTAACATTTCATATAATAAGGGCTTGGTGATGATGACTGCCCTTAACTTGACCTTATCTGGGAAGCCCTTTATCTGCCCTTCCATTCTAAATGATAGCTTTGCTGGATAGAGCAATCTTGGATGTAGGTCCTTGCATTTCATGACTTTGAATACTTCTTTTCACTTCCTTCTTTCCTATAAGGTTTCTTTTGAGAAATCAGCTGATAGTTTTATGGGAGCTCCTTTGTAGGTAACTCTCTCCTTTCCTCATGCTGCTTTTAAGATTACCTACTTCTCTTTAATCTTGGGTAATGTAATTATGATGTGCCTTGATGTGTTTCTTCTTGAATCCAACTTCTTTGGGACACTCTAAGCATCCTGGACTTGGATGTCTGGTTCCTTCATCAGATTGGGGAAGTTTTTCTTCATTATTTGTTCAAATAAGTTTTCAATTTCTTGCTCTTCCTCTTTTCCTCTGGCACCCCTATGATTTAGATGTTATAACATTTAAAGTTGTCCCAGAGGTCCCTCAGCCTCTCTTCATTTTTTTGAATTCTTGTTTCTTCATTCTGTTCCAGTTGGATATTTTTCTTTATTTTGTTCCAAATCATTTATTTGAATCCCAGTTTCCTTCCCTTCACTGCTGGTTCCCTGTGTATTTTCCTTTATTTCACATTATGTAGCCTTCATTTCTTCCTTCATTGCCACCAAACTCAATCATTTCTGTGAGCACTGTGATTACCAGTGTTTTGAACTCTGCATCTGATAGGTTGCCTATCTCCTTGCTTTTAAGGTCTTTTTCTGGAGTTTTGATCTGTTCTTTCATTTGGGCCATATTCCTTTGTCTCAACACACCTGCTAAATTGTAAGGGGCGGAGCCTTAGGTATTCACCAGGGCAGGGCAACCCACTTCACTGGGTGGTGGCCCTATATGTGGGGGGAGGGTCAGAGAGGAAACAATGCCACTTGCTAGCTGGCTAGGCTCTTGCCCCACTCTCAGTCACTTCCCTAGCTTCCCACAAGCAGCTTATGCCCTTTCAGGTGCTGAACCAAGGTAGGCTGGCTTGTGCACATTCCAGCATCCCGTGGCCCTCTCCAACAAACTCTCCTGTGAGACCAGGAGTTTCTCCTGCTGCCACAATCCCCCCCAGGTTTTTACAGCCAGAGTTTTTGGGGCTTTATTTCCCCACACTGGAACCCTGGGTTGCATTTTGTCTCGCTCCCCAGTTGTTCCTCCTGGTTTATCTGCATACAAATGTGGAAAATCCCATCCACCAGCTGCTGCCTTACCACACCTTACTTCATTCATGTTCAATTCAAAAATATTTCAGTACTTTTATGTGGAGACTTCAAAATGTAGAGGAGTTTACTGAGTCAAACTGGTATTCTTCCATTAGGACACCAGGTACTGAAGTCACCTAGCTTTTGGGTTTTACAACCAACATTTTCAACAAAATTTCCATCTTTATAATGTTCAATAAAGGCAATATAAACTTTATTTAGTTCAGTTTACCAAGTGTCTCCTATACCCAGCATTTTATGTCAAAGACAAGTTTGACTGTACTGTCCTGACCTTCAAGCAATTCTTAAGCTTAAAACCTAAAGGCTGGAGCTAACTTGCTATGTTTGCTGCAATTGCCATGTCACTAACGTTAGCTCTTTCCATGGAAAAGTATATTAAATAAGTAAATAAAACTTTTTCCAGTGTGAATTGTATTTGTAATCCCTATGAAAGGAAATAATTTTGACCTTAAATTCCCATAGAACATCCTATACTTCCTCTGGCAGATAACAGCATGCTTGTGGGGTTCTCTACGACAATCTCTCTTGTTAAGGAGATCCTCCCCGAGAGTCACAGATTTATTTTTATTGTCCTGTGGCAAACTTTTCAGTTCATGTGTAGGCTCACTACCTCAAAAGTGCTTCTAATTAGAAAACATCAGCCCCTTTTCAAAAATAGTTCTTGACTAATCTCTTGCCTGAGCTAATTCACTAGTCTTAGTAAATGTAATAATAAATATGAACCTGCAATGGTTGCATAAAATTCTTTCAAACATGATACATTTAACAAGGAAAGAGATGATTACTCATTACTAGATCTAACATATAACTAGCTGAAATTCGGGAACAAAATATCTTTATTACAGAAAAGTAAATATCCCATCTTTCTCTTACTGTTCCCATAAAAAAAAAAGACAAGTATTAGGTATTTCAAAGATTTTTTAAAGATTTATTTATTTATTTTAGAGAGAGGAGAAGGGAGGCAGAGAGGGAGAGAAACATCAATGTGTGGTTGCCTCTCCCCTGCAACTGGGGACCTGGTCCACAACCCAGGCATGTGCCCTGACTGGGAATCAAACCAGCATTTCATTCATAGGCTGGCACTCAATCCACTGAGCCACACCAGCCAGGACTCAGATTTCTTAGGATGAAAAAAAATATTCTAGGTTATATGGGCATAACATGATATTCATGTCTTCTGGGGGAAAATGTCAAAACATCCAGAAGATACAGGTCATCAAAATGTAGTTCAAACTAATTTTCTTCCAACTAATAATTAAATTCAAATTTCAGATTAACGATAGATTTGTATAAAATGTGCTTTAAAGGATGTTTATATCTTAATCGAAAGTCTCAGGTTCTCTTTATTCTTAATTGAAAGGAGAGAGTTTTGTTCAGTTGGCATTTGCTTTTTCAGGATTTTAGAATAGATTTGAAAGTCTGCCTTAAGCTTATCAGTGTTGATTCAAAATTACTATATCTAAAAATGAAAGAAAAATATTAAGAGAAAAATTTTCAATTACTAAGGGTAGTAAAGCACTAGTAAAATAATTCACTTCACTTTTTAAAAAAATAATCTGGCAAACACAAAGTTTTGTGTATCTCTCAATGATACCTGTATTTTGTTATGGTTTTGTACTTTCCCATTGAAAGAGTTTTGTTTTTTTTTTTTTTCCCTAAACAAAACCAATTAAAGTTCTTGCTTGAATTTCTTCACTGGTTAATCAGAGTATGAAATCTCAAAGAGAACTTTTAATTGAGAGAATTTTTTATTTGTTTTATTTAAAAAGAAAAATTTTTAAAGAATTCCACTACTTTTAAAGAAGTACCTGAGAGATGATCATGAAAACTAGCTTTTAAACGTAATATAAAGATGAGGTTTCTACTTTATATTAGAAAAAAAAAGTATGGATCAACAACACTATTTCCTGGAAGTTGTAAATTAGAAAAGTATCAGAAATAGCAAAAATCTCTCAAGTAAAGCTCTGTCCTTATTCATGTTTCTACATGATGTGTAACCTCTGGCTGTCTTTAATCTGTCATTATAGACTTACTTTTGGGTGAAGATAATAAGTTACCAACTCAAATAATAAATAAGAACAACTGAGATACGGCTTTAAGGTATTCTATAAAACAGTGAGAGGAGGACAACCCAGTCTCAGCATTCCTGTTTCGTTAGTATCAGACTCTCCACCTTATTTGCCCTCATTGAAGGGAAAACTATCAGCATTATTAACTTTGAAATTTTGTTTTCATGAGTTCCTTGATTTCATGAGTTAAATGTAAGCTTACATGACAACCAACATGGATGTGAACATCTCTGTGCAGACTTAATTTGCTTCTGTCTAAAAAGACCAATATCATTTAACTTTTTGAAATCATGATAGATGGAGTAGTGCTAAATCGTAAAAATGAGTAAACAATACACTTTCAAGATTTTTACTTCATTTAAAATGTCCTCTTCTCTTGCTTTTATAGTAAATCAAAAGTCTCTCTTCCGCATTTAGTAATTTGGAGAATGAAATGTATACATTGAGATAGAAATTGCTGTTGTTAAATTTTCATTAAAACTCATCTTAACTCAGTGAGAGAGAAGCCAGAAGATAACTAATTCTATTAGCTCTTTTTTCATACAAAGTACTAACTTCTGCTGTTTTTAGAATTATTTGCCCAGTAATATCGATATTAAAGTTGTAATGTTTTTCTTTGACTGTACATGCTTTACTAATGCTACACATTATTTTTGTCATTAAAATAAATCTGCTTAAAATTGTGGTTTTTAAAAGTTCTATGACAAAATCAATGGCCTCTCCTTTGCTAACTTATAACTGAATGAGCTATGCTTCTGGTGTATGTGATTGACATGAGCATTGTTAAATCTAACTTGTTTAAAAAGCCACCAGTAGTTTACCGAGAGCTGTTATTACATGTCTTCAAAAGTATTTTTAAAACAATACTAAATTTATGGACAATATAATAATGATTGGGGCTTTTAAAAAATGTTTGCACGGCTTGGAGAATAAGGTTTAATGTACATCAAGGTTTGTCATTGAAGTTTTAATTTGCTTTAATGTGATGTTTCTTCCAATGCCATA
This sequence comes from Carollia perspicillata, assembly GCA_004027735.1. NCBI lineage: Eukaryota > Metazoa > Chordata > Mammalia > Chiroptera > Phyllostomidae > Carollia > Carollia perspicillata. The sequence goes on from PVKM010003267.1 coordinate 36,048, forward strand.
TGTATGTGTTTAATGAAAATTGTAATAATATATACTATGCAAAAATCTAGTTTTCTTTTGACAAATATGCAGTTTTGATATAATTTTAGTTTTTTAGACCTCCAAGAGAAAAAAAATCAAAACATAAAGTGGGAAATTTGGGGGGGAGGGTGACACAATAACTGAGCAATCCTACAAATATGAAAATAATTTTAAATGTTACTATATGTGCTTTTATTTCTGATACATTATTAATCATTTTAATCACCCTCGATCTTACATTGTATTATTGAAAATTTGAATAACTACAGGATAAAATTTCTTTGGACATTTTTCACAAACTATATTTGGGCTTCATTTTGTATGCTGTGTAAATTTAAATCACTTAATTTTGAATTTTGAAGGAATAATTGTTACTTAACAGTCTGTGTTTCCTAAAATGTTAGTTATACCTTCTATAATAACCTCATTTTTAAAAAATCAGAGGCAGAACATGAAATGCAGAATGTAGAAACAGATGAAGTTCCATTAAAATTGAGAAAAAGATGGACAGGTAATACAAAGAGGAGTTTGTGTTAAAACTATAAATTACCTCATTTTAAAAAACAAACTGAATCCCTATTATGTTACTATTACTGGTAATTTTGAAACTAAAATACATTTTGAGGATGGGAATTTCTAAACAAATAAGTCCACTAATATTTCTGGTACATTATTAATCATTTTGTTAATCACCCTCCATCTTAGACTGTGTTATTTAAAATTTGAATAACTACAGTATATAAATTTATTGTTTAAAAATATATTGGCGTATAAAATTTAAAAGGAATCTTACCAAAATATCAAAAATAGTTTATTTTTAAAATTTTAATAATAGACCAAATGGCCAAAATTGTTAACATTTCCATACTACTAGTTCTTTTGACTTTAAGACATATATAATTGAAGAATTTGCCCACCAAAATACATTGAATATTGGACTGTCAAAGCACTCGAGACATATTAATAAATCCCATTAAAAATTAGGAGTTTTTCTTCTGTTTTACTAAATGTAAAACAGTGAATTATTTTTGAGTTGAGATTTCAACTCAAAAATAATTGAGTTGAAAGGGTAGTCTTTTAGATGCAATTTATGCTTTATGCAGTTATATAAATTTTATGCATAATCTTTAATGTTTAAAGAAATATGTTACCAATATATTAATTTTGTGCTATATCTTATGATCTGTAAATGTTTATATTCTTTCAAGGAGATTGCCTTCTCTTTTCAATTGCTTTAAATGTTTTTTTTAAGAGCCACTTTATTTTTTTATATTTCCATTCAGCCTCATAATGCTTGTAACTTTCTAATTCCCAAAGAAATTGAAGCCAAATACCATAACACAGTGGCTAGAAGTTATTATCTTTGAAGTTACTCTTTTATCGAATATTGGCCAAATATCCCATAAAGTCTGCTGGAGAAAGCAAGCTTTTTACTTTCTCATGAATGGAAATACAAACAGAAATCCTTTGTTAGATTTTGTGTATTCAAAATGGTAAACATTTATTTTTATAGTTACTTTTCACAGCTAAGTGTTTAATCAATTTTTAAAATTTCACCAAATGGGATACTTCAAACAAAAGTGAAAATCCATCCTATTTTTATATAAACTGCTTGTTTTTTCAAAAAATCCCTTTGAAGAAGTAAAACATTCCCTTTCCTAAACATACAACCTTGATCACTCTGCTATCAAATGAAATAGTTGGGTGTCTATAGAGGACAATAACAATAAATCATGATTTGTCTAGTCAAAGCTCTTTACACTATGAGAAACAGATACAACAAACAAAAATATTAAAGGAAATAATATCTATTTGCTGGTCAAAATTGTCTAATTCCTAAATTTTAGAAGTAGCATGTATACAAACATACTGATCTATTGTATTTTAATTTTTATTGTATTTTTTCCATTACTATTTAGTCCCCTTATACCCTCCTCCTCTCCACTGGCAATCCCACACTCTCACCCATGTCCACAAGTCCTTTTTCCTTTTTGCTCAATTTATTCTAGAGATATATTTATCTATAAGTCCATTCATTCATTAAATACTATTTATTGACCACTATCATGTATCAGTGTCCTGTTCCAAACACTGACAGACAATACAAGGCGACCAAGACAAGCAAAAGCCCTTGTCTCATGGAATGATCTCCTAGTGGTGAAGACACACGATGAAGAAATAGTGATATGTATTATGCTGATGATTAAGTTAATGTCACGTAGCAGGATGGCTTCTTTATGTTAAGTGCCAAGGGAAATCTCTGAGGATGTGACATTGAAACTACTGTCTGAAGAGCATGAAGAAACCAGTCATGAGGAAATCTGTAGGATGAGCATTCCAAGCAGAGGGAATAGTTTAACGTGTGGGAGTTTGGAGGGTTTGAGGAGAACAGTGTACTTGGTACATAGTAAATGAGCTGACAAAGACAAAACTTACATAGGGTCAAAGAACATTTAGAGGCTACTGCAATAGTTTAGTCAAAAAAAGAAGAGAGGGAGAGAGAAAACAGTGGCTTTTGTTAAAGTGCAAGTAGAGAACACGGAGAGAAATGGATGGATTTTGGGTATGTTTGTAAAGAGGGCTTGCTAATAATGGACTGGGTATGAGGGATAAAGAGAGGAAAGTCAAAGTTCTACATTTGGAGAATAGGAAACTGACTCCATTTTTGTGCAGGAAAAGCAGGTTTGGAGGGAAAAATCAAGAGTTTGGTTTTATCCACATAAAGCCTGAGATGTCTGCCAGATATTCAGATGGAGATATCAAGTAGACAGTTGTATATGAAAGTTTCAAAACCCATCGGGGTTAGCATCAATATTTAGAAGTCATCAGTATATACACGGTATGTAAAATTTTGAAATCACGTAGGAAAAGGCTGTCAGAGAAGTAAGCCTCAATCAAGTTCTAGGGCATTCCAATGTTTATAAATTAGGCAGAGAATTAGAAACCAAAAGAGGACACTGAGAAGTGTAAGGTAAGATAGAGAAAAAACAAATATGATTGGTCACCTGAATTTAATGCTTTTAAGAAGTCAAGATTAGCCCTGGCTGGTATAGCTCAATGGATTGAGCCCGGGCGTGCAAAGCAAAGGGTTGCTGGTTCCATTCCTAGTCAGGGCACATGCCTGGGTTGCAGGCCAGTTCCCAGCAGGGGACACATGAGAGGCAACCATACATTGATATTTCTCTCCCTCTCTCCTTCCCTTCCCCTCTAAAGACAAATAAATAAAATTAAAAAAAAAAAGACCATGCAGCTTTTTAAAAAAAGAAGAAGTCAAGATTAGAATAAAGAAATGGCCAATGCATTTGGCAACATGGAAGTTATTTTAAGACCTTGAAAAGGGCAATCTCTATAAAGTAGTGAAGTCAAAGCCTGGTTGAAGTAACCAAGAAAACATTTTCAGAAAGGAGGTGGAATGAGTGTTATAAACAACTCTTTCAAAAAGTTTTATTGTAGAGGAAGCAGGAGAAATAGGGCAGTAGCTAGAGATGTATGGAATCAAGAGAGGTTTTGGTTTTATGTGTGTGTTTTTAGAGAAAAGAGCCTACAGTATATTTATATATTAATCAAAATGATCTGATAGAGAGACTATAATTATAGAAAAAGCCTTGAGAAGGAGAAGGGTTAGAATTCATAGCCTAAGTAGGGAGGTTAGTTTTTGATATAAGATGCATAGACTTGCATTGGGAGCAAAGTGTGTTTGTAACATGTATATAGTTTGATACATTTGTGGTAGAAAAGTAAGGATGTTACTATGTGAGTAGTTTTATTTTACCAAGAAGAGGTAAAAGTCAATACTGGGACACGATGAGAGTATATATTAAAGGAGATAGGTGTATGTATTTGGAAAGAGAGTAAGTGAATATATTTGTATGTGTATATATGTATATTTATGCACATGCATATATACATGTATATTATATACACATAGTCAATGGATATTTGTATGTTATTCATTATAGCAAAAAAAGGCCTATTGTATAAAATGTTTTAAAGCCATTTTTACTATTTTTGAAACATCTTGTTTGGAAGGTCTGAAACTGAATTCTGTGTTTTCCAAGGACTCTGATACCAGTTTTCTTTTCCATATGTTAAGATGAAGTGAGGATGTCTCAACGCCATAGATCCGTCTCATATTTTGTTATTTGTTTTTGCCTATTTCAGAGTAAAAGGCAGAAATATTTTGTAGCTATTCTGTTCTAATTCAAAGCCTATGAAAATCAAAATTAGCTTAACCTGAAAGATTTGTATTGTATACTCAAGCTGTCAGTTTCTTAAAATACTATTTTGGAAAGTTTGAGCCCCATCTGATCTTTTTAAAAAAGATTATCAGGCCGTAATTGTTTATGAAAACAATACTTTTTGTTTGTTTTCACATGACATGAAAAACATTAATACCATCTGTCATTTAGAAAAAGACAAATGAGCAATATGGTTGTTCTGTTATTGTACCCTCCCTATCTGTAGGAATGAAGTGTGATCTTTTCATTGTGTATGGAGCTTTATTTCTGGACAGGCTGTATGTAATTCAATGTGTTGGAATTTATAGGTGCATATTTATTCTTTGGATTTATTGCAAAATTAGATTGTGAACAATGAAATAAGATTGCTCTCCATTTTTTTTGCCAATTTAGCATAGCCAAAAATATAATGATATACGTGTACATATAAATATGTATTTGATTAAACATTTAATATTTAAATGGCCATTTCAAATATTGAATGGTATATGTTGACAGTTGCAGTGCATTCAAAATAGTTGTAAGAAAATCATTACAGTACACATCCTAAAAAGTTTATTAATACTAAATAGTATCTTTATACAAAATACCTAGATAACATCTAAGTTGACATTTAATCCCTCATAGTGATATTTGATGAATAAAAACTACAGCTGAAAACATTTTTTCCTTCCTATAAGTAAGAATGATTTTTGAAATCTCTTTGTAACATGTCAAAGTTATTTATCACTAATTATGCACCTAGCACTGTACCCGTCTACTCCTGCAAAGGGGCCGGGGGGACAGAGATCTGTTTGTGAGAATAAAGAAGTGCAGCACTGTATTTTTTTCTCTTTGGTATTACATCACTATTTAGAGCTTCTATTTATGCCTTCCACTCAGGTTCCTGACACAGCCTATATTCTCTTTCTGTTGTATCACACTGTGGTAGAGAGATAAACACAGTATAGGGGTGTTAAGAATAAAGCTGCAATCCTACCTATTGTTTACTTTACTATTACAGTAAAGTAGTCAATACTTACTTGAAGGTGGTATTATTCTCATCTTAAAAAAATTTACTCTAATATTATAATGTTCCATGTAAATGTTCATGTGCTGGCATGCCTACAAGTTAATAGTGTTAAAGAATGCTCAGCTCTCAATGAGGGATTGTGGTGTATTGCATTACATATGTCATCTATTCGCTGAAAGAATATGGTGTTTAGCAAAACTACCTGCTGAGCAACATAATAAGATTTTTGTACAAAGTACAAATTACTAATTATTGTATTTTATTTTTCTATGATTTCCTAAGAGGCATTATCAGGTTCTTACAGATGGAGTAAGCCTGTTGATTAAAGTATCTACTAGCAAATAAAAGTTACAGTTCTGGTGGTTGAATTTGTGACTTTTTTATATTGTATTGATGTATATTTAACATAATTTATTTTTTAAATGTCTATTAATCTAGATGCTCTTTAGTACATTAGTAATTCTGAATATAAAATCATAGGTATAATTTTTCATAATAATATCATTAAGGTCAAGACAAACTGACATAAATCAATATAAACAACTGGTACAGAGTTTTGTAGTGATTATATATGGGCAAAATGTTGTGTGAAATTCAAATAAATTGTTCAGTGGAGAGGTACCACTGTATACAAACTGTAGATGACCTAAAGATCAACATAATGTCTAACTGTTTGAACAGCTTTACACCATTACCATTCATTCCAAAAACTTCCAATAAATCACAAACCAGGGATTTTCTATATTATCTTGAAAGTTTCTGAGAAGGAAATACATTAAAATTATCATGAATTAATCAGAATAGTGCTGTATTCATCATTTCTTACCCTTACCTTTTTTATAATTCTTCGACTACAGTTCCAAAAGCCAGTATGAAATTTAAACTAGTAATAAAGTACCTGAAACTTTCTTCCCTTATACAGGTATCTTAAATAGCCTTTAGAAAATCACATACCATTTTAAAATCTGCTTAATCTAATAATAAAATGAAGAGAGCCAAACTAACTTCTTAAATCAAGTTGGAACAATTTTTATACCGAGCTTTGAGTATACTCTTGAGAGCTGTTTCAGTTGGCAAAGCACCAAAATAACGGATTCAACATGTGAAATATTTACTTTTTTTAAGGTTGATATTTTCAAAGCTGGCATTTTCTAGATTATTGAGTAGATTGTGGCTATTTTATCTCTAACAAGTATAAGCCATCATGTAACTATACTTTTTTATATTTAGCTAATTTTTTTGGTAAAATAATTAAATATCTGCATAAATTTACTGAAAAGTTAGCTTTCCAATCTCCCCCTTACATTTCCAGTTTTCATCAAATGTTTTGTACTAACCAAAAGTAGAACTCAACCTAGGAGCAGAATATATCAACCTCAAACAAGAAAAATTAAGTCTGTCCACTAAAGTTCTCTAAAACATAAGATTTCTTCTTATTTCTAAGGGGGAAAAAATGTCAAATTATGGCAGTAAACAAATTAGCTTCCATCTCTTATCGAAGTGAGCAATAATGCCCAAGCACACAGAGCCACAAGTTAAAGAGCCAACACATTTAAAAATCCCATCCATTTTTGAGTAAAAATTTCAGAGCAAAGGAAGACAGGAAATTATTTATTGAACATCTGCATGCCTAACATATTACTTCTGTTATCTATTTTTTCCTCAAAACCACCAGATGAGACAAATAGTGTCTTTTTGAAGGCGAGGAAACTAAAGCATGATAGAGTGTTAATTGGCCTAAGGCCACAGGGTAAAGAAGAAAACATATTTGCATACTCAATTACTACAAAGACATTTATAATTCTGTGCTTTTAAATATGCAACTATATAAGGGTCTTGTTTTTTGTTAGTTTTTGCCTTATCAACAGAGTCAGCCACCCAGAACCACATTTAATTGTAAAAATAACCACATTTGAAAATTTGGAAAAGTAACAAAAGAAAAAGCACCCCATATTCATATACGTACAATTCACCTCTCCCCCATCATTATTTTTTTCCTTTATTTTTATTGTCGATACCATTACAGATGTCCCCATTTTCCCTCCACTTGCCAACCTTCACGCAGCTCCCACTCTCCTCCTTCCCTTTGGCCATCACTGCACTGTTGTCTGTGTCCATGGGCTATGCACATATGTTCTTTGGCTACTCCCTCCACCGTCCTTCACCCAGTTCTCCATCCCCTCCAACAGCTGTCAGTCCCCTGTCACCATGCTTCTGTTCCTATTTTGTTCATCAGTTTATTTTGTTCATTAGATTCCACACATAAGTGAGATCATAAGGTATCTATCTTCTTCTGACTAGCTTATTTTAACTAGCTTATTAACCTCCAGGTTTATCTACACTGTAGCAAAAGGTAAGATTTCCTTTTTTTTTTTAATCGCATCATAGTGTTCTATTGTGTAAATGTACCACAGCTTTTTTATCCGCTCATCTATCGATGGACCAAGATCTGGAAACACCCCATCATTACTTTTGTAAAACTCCTTCTAGTCTCTTTGTTTACCCCCCATTTAATAGGCCGAGTTAATTACTAGGCCAAAGAACAGGTACAATTACATAATACTATGTAATTGAAAAGCGGATAAATCCTATACACATGGTAACAAGGAAAAGGAGAAATGAAAACTCTCTGAATAACACCTAAGTCAGGAACACCATTCATTGGGGATGTGAGGTTGGTGGGTCTAGGAAGATTGAAAGGTTGACCAAAAAAAAAAAATCCTAGGTCTTTAAAACTATGGCATTTATAGTCTTCAACGTTGGAAAGCGCAGTAACAAAAATGTGTAAAAACGTGTATGTCAAAATATTTCCAATTATAGTACTGTGTGCTACTATAAAATTCCAGTTTCAAGAAACTATTAATTTCTTACTGACCACCTGCCCCATTGACTCTGGGGACTGTAATTCCTTCACAGGAGATTATTGCCTCGTGGAATCTCTGCAGAAGATCACAGAGCTGGGAAGCCAGGATACAGGCATACCCGCTCTTCTTTTGCTTAACGCCTTTGAGTTGATTTCCTCTCCCTACCCACATTAAGAGCATTACTTCGCCGGTACTCTAGGGTCTGAGGCCTTCAGAGCACAGAAAAGAGGGTTGGTGTGACGGGCGGCGAGGCTACTGTAGCACGCATCTTGCCCCAGTGAGCACCATCGTGTCCTGCCGTCATTGCCAGTAAGCTGCGCCCGTGTGGGGGAACATCGCAGAGATTCCTTGGTGTTCCGGTCACCACCCCGAAATCCCGCCCCAGGGAGACTCCATCCCGAACAAGCCAGCAGCTACTATGGAGGGAAACGCCCTATAACCAGCGAGTAGGCCGAACGCTTCCCAGAAGTCTGTGCGCGCGCCTACAACTCCCATCATCCTCCACCTGGACCGAACAGCTCGTGGGTAGGCTGCAGTCCCCAAACCACCGTGCCACCCTTTTTAATACTCCGTCGTGTGACATTTTCGGGAGCTCTACAGTCGGGTAAGCAAGAGTACGGCGGCTGATTCGCTATGACCTCGGAGGAAGGGTGGCTTCGGGACCGGAAGAACCTTTGGTTGCCAAGGGAACGCCACGCGCCTAGTCGCTTGCCCTTTGACTTACTCACGGGCTGAGTCTGAGGCTACCGTTCACCGAACTTGGGGAGGCGGTGGCAGTGAACAGGACCAGGCATCCTTCCTCTTGGGGGATAGAGAGGAAAAGGCTGAGACGGTTACGAGCGAGTGTGTCCATTCCTGCCCCTCACCAGCTCCTGGGCCCGCAGAACTAACCTCAAAGACCAGGTAGTTCCCCACCTACAATATTTGCAGCCCACGGGGGCCCCCTCACCTTCCCCACGCCCCCGCTCCTACCCCGGTCAGTTTTGGGGTTGCTCTTTCCCATGTATTTCACTATGTGTAATCAGTTTAATTTGTAACAGGTCGAAAAGGAGATTTATGCAGTGAGTACTAGGGATCCCAGAAAACTCAGCCAGAAAACTCATTGAACTGGTTGGGCAAATCTTTGTTTGGTTTTAACACTACTCAATTTTGGCGGTTTTATTTGGTGTGTGGGAAGTGTAATTGAAATTTCAAAATCGGAAACTGAAAGTCGAATAAAAATGTTTACTTGGGGTAGTTAGAGTGTGCTATAATTCACTCTGGACACATTTTTAAAGTTTACAGAGTACAACTCCTGGTATTTTCTTTCCCAGACCACTGTCTCTGCACGTTCTTAGCTGTGGATAAAATCCTAATTCTTCAGCATTTTCCTGACAAGTAATCTTTTACAAAGCAGTTTCTTGGGTAACAGCTAAGAGAATTTGATGTGCAGAGAGAGAAAAACAGTAAGATGCAAAACTGGAAAGGTAGATTGGAGCCAAATGTGAACAACCCTAAAAGCTTTGTATGAAAGCTTGGAATTGTATTCCGAAAGCCATTAGTTCTCAGTAGTGACTATATATCAGAAACACTGTAGCTTTTTAAAATACAGATGCCCTGCTCCAACTTCAGATATACTGATCCAGTGGTTGATTCCACTGTGCAGCCAGGGTTGAGAATGATGGTTGAAGGAGGCAGCAGCTGCAGAAAACTTGCATTGTATCTCCCGCTATGCACTTACGGCGTGATAAATAAACGTTGAGTGGCTTGACATATCTTTCTTTCCTTCTTTCATGCAAGCAAAAGTAAATTTACAGAAATGTATATTTACTGAGAAATAGAAGCATATGATAGTTGTTTATAAGACAAGACAATAAATGTAACTACATCTCTTAGAACAACTGACTGTTCTTTTAAATTGAATGTCACAAGCACTGGGTGTTTGATAATCCATGAAAAAGAGATGGAAAATCACAATCCAAGTTTCTTTGAAAAATGAGTATTTAATATCAAGCTTTTGACAATCGATGCTTTATAGTAAATGCCCTGAGGGGAATGAAGTGAGAACTGGTCGTGTTTTTCTTCAATCTATTCAAAATTGTATGGAAAATAGAAAACTCTGTGTCGTTACATCAGTATGTTTAGTACAGTAAACAACAAATTGTAGTAAATTTACTTTGAATTAAAATTGTCTCTGTGAATTGTTTTATGATATCAGAAGGCTAGCTTAAAGTAGGTTCTACAAATGCTTATCCTTAAGCTGAGATATAAAGGAATGAACTGAATGAAATTTAAATCTCCAACACAAGGAGAAAAATAGATTCAAGTGGGACAAATGGAGAACCTGACATGAACTCCATTCCTTGGGTAAGGCAACTGTGGCTCTGTGATAAGGCCCCATGCTTAGATGGGTCACTTTTTTTTCCCTGCACATTATTAGAATTCAGTTTTGAAACTTCTATCCGTAATGATCTCCCAAGGGTCCTAAGCAAAGCCAATGAGGCAGCCTCATCTCAAATGCAGTTGTCTTGGAAGCCTTTTTATCTTTTAAGTTGCTGCAGCCTCACATCCTTCAAAGTATGGCCTTGTCTGAGATGGTGTAGGATTAAAAAAATAGTGAAGGAGCTGTAAGATGACAGGCTTCTGGAACCTTAGATGGAGGTGAGAATAAATCAAATAAATGAGGTTAATATTTAGAGAACTTTGAAAATGAAATGTATGTTTCATAGTCCAAAGAGTAATAGGAAATATTTGGAACATGGGTATACTAGAGCTACTGCTGTAGCAGTCCCTTCAGTGGTTGAGGGCTTTCTTCTCCCACCACATTGTAATATTTTGGTAAGTGATAGACCCAAAGGATACATCTTTGGGAAGTTTCGTTTGGAAACCTGACATCTAAATTTGACAGTACCTTAGAAGGATGTGAACAGGTTATCACATAGTGAGCAATATGTCATCAGCCATTTTATTTGATTTTAAAATACTTCTGTTTGGATTTCTAATGAAGTTTTTTATTTTTCTTTGCATTGGAAGAATTTTTTTTCCCTAAAGAAAGAATGGATAAACAAATGACCACTTCAAGGATGAGTTAAACAAACTTTAACAATATTTAAGAAAACTGGGTTAAAATCTAAGATCAGTGTTTAGTTTCTTATTCTTTATGGATATACCAATTAAAGTTCTTTTAAGATAATACTTAACAGGATATTTCAGATAAATTACAGTTTTAAAATTTTTATTTTGATAAAATTGTTTACATATACATATGTATGTTTATTACACATAAAATTCTTTCTAAATGAATTTGTAGTGACTTAACATAAATGTATGTAAGAACTAAGGGAAAATTAAGATAAATATATTAGAATTCTGTTTCTACTGATGCAACCTATACTGGACATAATCAAGCAAACAAAAACAGTGAATTTAATATTTATTACTTCATATTCTTGCAAGATACAACAATAGGGCTGGCTTCAGGAAAAGCTTTAGCCCGTGGCTCAGATGGTGTAGCCAGAATCTCAGTTTTTCTGGTCTGTCTTCTACTTTCTCAGCTTCAGCCTTCGGCTCCACATGGACCCCATGGCCCAAACATTGTTCCAGAGTTCTAGAAAAGGCTGCAGATATTTTCATGTATCAAAAATCGTTGATACCACTTTTCCTTTTTAAATATTATAAAATTGCAATGAGAAATGTACCGTTATTTCAAGGGCATTATTCTGTGTTGCCAGGGGTTATAAACTGCCAATCTGCATTTCAGCTAAGGCTTCTTTCTGGTAATCAGCTTATACTCTTGTTTACTAAATGCAAAGCTACATTGACATGGTTTTCACATCATTGTGTCTTTATATTATCAATTTCTTTATATATGTGCTCATATTTTCCAAACTTAAAGTGCCTGTGAGTAATATACTTTTTTTTTCTGACTTGCAGCTAGTTTGTAAATATTTGAATCACATTATGGGATTACTAGACAGACTTTCAGGGTTGCTTGGCCTGAAGAAGAAGGAGGTTCATGTTTTGTGCCTTGGGCTGGATAATAGTGGCAAAACAACAATCATTAACAAACTTAAACCTTCCAATGTAAGTATCTTTGTTAGATGTTTTATGTATTTTCTGCTAGAGAAAGTTAATATGCAGATTTATTTTGTTTGCTGTTATAACTTCATGTTATGAAGTCCTATTAACATTGCAGTAGCTTAAAGTAATAAGTATCAGTCAGCCATAATTTGCAGTATATTTCATGCAGATATGTATGTAAGTCTTGATTATTTTAACTGGAATAGTTTCCAAACATCTTTTTTTCTCAAAAGCTCTTCACAGATTTGCCAAGTTTACTTTCAGGTCACTTTGCCTTCTTTTGGCTCTCTCTTTACAAGAGGAACAAAACAAAGGGAAAGGCGAATCATTTGTATAGGTGCCATGGATAATTAGACAGTTTCCCAAGACTGTGTTATATCAGTAGTGGTAAGCGAGATAACCTTTAGGTCACTTAGTAATAAGTAGATAAGCATAATTTTTTAATAACTGAAAAATAGAACATATAAAGCTAGTGCATTCAACACATGACACATAAGTTAAAGCTAGGTTCTGCTACATATAAAGAAAACCCACATAACATTGGACTAAATAAAACCAAAGCTTCGTATTCCCAGGCAGGTATGGTAGCTACATGGTCACAAGAGATTGAGATATCTTCCATCTTTCTGCTGTGCTATTTTCAGTGCCTGAAAGATCTCCATCCTCAAGATCTCCACATGGTCACTTTGGTTAACTGTCATAGCTATATTCTAAGTCACAGGGAGGATGAAAGAACAGGATGAAAGAATAGGCCTTCTTCCTAAATAAGCCTTCTCCAAAGAGCTTCCCCAGAAGCTCCAACTAACAACTCTTTCTTACACCTCATTGGCTACCCCTATCTGTAAATAAGGTTGGATCTTTGAAGCAGGGCACGTTACTCCTTTCAAAAATAATAAGGGTCCTGTGGTATGGAAGCAGGATAAAATGAATATTGAGTAGACAACAGTCACAGTTGTAAATACATTTATTTAGGTAAAAGCCATTCACCAGTTCATGAAAAATGTTGAGTAAAAAGGGAATATGGACTGCACAGATAGAGCAAACATAAGGCAGCTGGTGCACACAGTGACCAAATGAGCTGAGAGTGGGAAATGTTGCTCCTAAGTATGGTGATTAAAGGTGGACTTCTGGGCCTCCAGACAGCGCTTCAGTTTGGGCGGAATGACTTACTGCTCCATTTTCTTTTGCAACAGCTTCAGTTTTACCTCTATTTAGTTGGAAATTGCTTCTAAATTGAGAAAATGCCATTATTTCTTTTCTTCTACAGAGATGAGTTTGCCATTTAAAAACAACTAACTACTGGTGTATTTTCAAGTGGGAATTAGTTTGAAGTAGCTGGGATAAGAAGCTGGAAATGGATTTGGGAGGTAATATAGCTGTTTTAAGAGGGCTCCCAGCTGAGTTGGGAATCACTTGATACATACATGCTGAAGTCAGCCAGAGATCAAATAATGTCAACTTTATTGAAAAGGTTGATTTTGGAGGGCAAAGTTTAGGTCTGGCCAGACAACTTGCCAACACTCTCCTTAGTCAAAATGTCAAGGTTTCCTCCTTGGAAAATCCAGCTCTTCTAGGTTTACTGCATAGCTAAGAACTGATGAGAATGCAGGCTTGCAATAAGTGCATAGCTCTCAAATGAGAGAGAGACAAGCAGAACCAAGGAGGTTCAGTTCTATCGTACAAACTAAGCAGAGAAGTCGTTTACTTTCCCCCATAGAAAGGAATAAATTGGGAAAGGAGATAGAGAGAAACTAGGACCATCATTCTAATAGTGCTTTCTCTATATGGAAACAGGGAAAAACAGATTCTTCCCCAATAAGGAAAAGAACAGGTTAAAAAGCCCGGCTTTTTAACCTGTTCTTTTCCTTATTGGGGAAGAATCTGTATATATATATACATATATATACTGTATGTATATACACACACACACACACACACACACACACACACACACACATATACATACACATATATATGTGAGTCTGTCTCCTGACCTAGGTGATTACAAGAAATTTCTTTATTGGTCTGTAAGTCAAAGATACAGCATCCTATCTAATTGGATGGGGTCCAGAATTGAGTTTACAGAACAATGGCTATACGGTAAAAAAGTAGAACCATACCCAACCGGCCTCAAAAGAATTTTTTTTTGTAAAAGTAGTTACAAATAAATACAAAATGATTGAAACCAGAGCCACAGTTAATAACCCTCAATCGGACCACCTCCCCCCACCCCTCATGCCTACTATATCAGATTGGGAGAAATAACTTTCCAAGAACAAAATAGAAATTACAATCTCTTCTTCTATCATCCCCAACAGTGTAGTGATTTCTGTCCCAACACGTATTACCGTACGAATTATCTTTGATATGGATGGGAATAGCTTTCTCTTTATATAAACAGTGTTTGGTACTTTGAAAACACTTGCTCTTTTTTAACTTAGTTATGAATTTTCTTTCATAATTTCTTCTGTTGTTTCTAGAGCTTTGGAGCAAAAGGGGAAAGAAGTAGCATGTGTTCAGTTTGTCATCTTGAAAAGATTCTGGTATTCCCATTTCATTCTGGTCTTGCAGAAGAACTATTGACACTGCCTCATTCACCAGTTTAGGGAGAGCCGTCAGGAACATCTGGGTATACAGCGAATAACTAAGGCTTTTTAATTAATCTTCTGTTGCTTTACAATATCTCTGTCTCTCTGTTATCTCTGGTGAATTATGGAACTAGCAACTGCCCTTCTCCTCACAGCAGTTGACCTCCAGTCCTGAGAGCAAACTAAGTTGCTTTGCTTTAAAAAAAAAAAATCTTGGTGACAATAGCCAAGAGGCCACTTGAAATGGACTTCTTAAAGACCTCAAAACCTCTGTCACACAGGTATAGATAAAACACTTGCTTCCTCCCTACCTTTGAAGCAAAGAAGAGCCTCTTGTGAGTTTAGTATTAGAAACATTATTTTTTTTATTTCTTAATTGTTTATTTATCAAGAGAAACTTTTTCTTAGCTCAAATATTCATGTTTCATAGTTCAGGAACACAGGTCAGTGACCACCTTCCACAGAATTCATCCCAGAGAAATTCTTTACATTCCAAGATCACTTTGTACTCTGAAAGATACCAGCCTTCCTCATCTCAAAATCTTTCCTGGAATCATAATTTCTGTAGAAATCTGCATATGCCTTCTTTCTTTTTTTCAGCCACACCAAAGTTATAGGAAGCTACAACCCCCAGGGATACAAGTATGGCTCCCACAAGATGAAATCACAGATGCTTGGCCAGGAGGCCACCCATCTGAGGTTTTGTCAAAGCACTGGAGGACCATGGTAGTTGTATTCTCCTCAACACCAACATCCTTCCAGATGGAGAAATGGACCCAGAAACATTATTTTTAATAAATTAAGTAAACTGTAGAAATCTACAATGCTATATCAGAAATGTTCTGGAAAAAATTACAAATCTCATTTTCTAGTAAAGGAGTCCCATATATATATTTTTAGGGATAAAATCAGCTTTAGATAACTAAATACTTCCTGGACCCACACTGGTTTTTACTATTAAGCTATCCTAATGCTTATTTATTATTTATAAATTGAGGTTGCTGATGTTTTCTAAACTAATGAATAGGGAGACAAGGGGTACATTTTAACCTGATCACGCTTCTCAAGAATCTGGTGTTAGCTTTTTCTTAGAGATGCACTCTATAAACACCTTTCTTTTAAAATTCTCATTTTTTTCTTTCATTTCTCAACACAAATGCTTTCATATAGATTTATATTCTTAGCATTTAAAGTAATCAGAAATTATCTTGCATATTTGGTTGGTAACTTATGTATTAAATTTTCCATCACAAATTTAAATTTAAATTTTATAAGAGCATGGATCTTATATTGCTCACCACTGAATCCCAAATATGTAGAATATTGCTTGGTACTTAAAATATATTTTCGGACAATTGGACTGATGGCTGATTTTTTTCTGTTTTCATTTTTAGGCAGGCACCAAAGATATCATTTTTACTAAGACTTAATGAAGCTAACCAAATAGGGTCTCTCTCAGAAATCTCCTTGTTTTCTTGTTGATGTTGGCCTATCCCTGGGCTTTCTCAGCCCTAAGTGGTCTATCGCACTTAGGCAATGAAAATTCCTATACTCTTTGTTTACTTTGCATCATTCCCTTTCCAGTTTAGAGAATGACCAAAATGCATTTGTTCTGGGTAAAGCAGAGGAAGAGTAATGTTGGAGACTATTTTTTGAAATTCTTTAGAGGAGAATGAATCCCAGTTGAATGTGGAAACACCAGCTGACGTATCTTGTTGTGTTCTTCATTTGTGGAGTCTCTTCTTTCTAATTGTCTTCCATTAGAACTTAAGAAGTGAGAGGGGAAAAAGGAAGTTGAATAATTTTATCCCTGTTAGGTAAAACAGCAAGTTAAAAGGAGCTTCTCTGGAAACAAGAGTTTGTGAAAAAGCTGAACAGTTTAGGAGAGGCTGTATGAATGTTTTACAGTTCTGTGAAGACAAGGCTGCTATTTTCAGAGATTTCTTAAATCTTTAACTTCCTTAATGTTTTACTATTGGTATGTTTTTCCTAATAAAAGCTGATGGTTTATTTTATCGCAAGATTGGCACATGAAAAACTTTAAAATCAAAGCAGTGGGGTATATTAGAAATTAGGAGACTCTTTATTCCAAAGTTTCTGGTGCAGTGAAGGAGCCCTAAGGTATACAGCAGGAATCTGAGTAGCAGGAAATAAATTCTAACATCAACAAAAAGAAAGCTATTTTTGGAAGAATACTAGGCACTTAAAAAATGGAAGAGAAAGCTAAATAAACAAACTTCTGAAAGGCAAAACCAAGGCAGCTCTGAGCATGCTTTTTCACTAGCATGTTAACATTCAAGCATCCAAGCTCCAATGACTTTTCAGCTTCTGTCTTTCCATTTTAATATTAAATTTCCAGAAATAGAATAGCAAAATGCACATAATGATGTGAGGCAGCAACTTCCCCTCTGTTTCTCCTGTTTTCACATAAAAACAAGATGAACAGAAGGGGGTTTTTCAAAGTTGTACTTGTGGGAGTATGGAGAAAATTGTGGACAAGAATAACATCAGTGAGAGTAGTTATAATAGCAAACATTCATTGAGTATTTACTAGAGGCCAGACAGTATGTTGAGTATTTTGCATCCATTAACTCATTTAATTTTCATATAACTTTATGAGTTAAGGATCATAATATGTTTTAAATTAGAGAAAACTAAGGCTCAGAGAAATTCAGTAACTTCTCTAAGGTGGTATATTAGAAAATTAAAAGGCCGTTGTAATTCAAAGCAAAAACTGATAAGGCCTGACATGTTAGTAAGATGGAACCAATAAAGCTCAGAGAATGGTTATACAGAGAATATAAAGTGGAAAGAAGTCAAGAGTAACTCCTAGGTATCTTGATCAGAAAGTGGATGAGTTTTATTCAAAAGTAGGAACAGTTTTGATGGCGGAAATGTTAGGAGACACCTTGTTAAGTCGTCAGTGTAAGACGCGTTACTGGCCTGAGGGGCTTGTCAGCATTCTCCTGCTGTATTCTTACCCACTTGCAGTTTCTTCATGAAGAATTCCCCACCGTGGCCTTCGAGGCCCTTCTTCCCTTACTTCGTTGCATGCAGCTCTATCCATCAGGCAATACACTTGGGACATACAGGCCACCTTCTTTGCCCTAGGGGTAAGTTTCTTCCTGTCTTAGGGTGATTGCACTGGAATGTCCTTTGCCAAGATCTTGTTATAGCTTTTCCTGTTCATATTTACTCCTTGGTCAGATGTCACCTCTTCAGAGAAGCTTTTCAGAGAAGTACCTGAGCACCCTTTTTCCATACTTCATAACAACCCTCTGCCCCATTACCCTGCAACCCCCAATTACCTTTCCTTACACTTAGCACTGCCCCGAATTGTGTTATTGTTTATAACTTAGTAGTTCTTTATTGCTGTTTACCTCCTCTAGATTATAAGCTTCATGGGACATGGCCTGTGTAGATTCACCATGCTGGCAAGAGGACAGTCCCATAGCACATATGAGCTCAGTAAATATGTGTTGAAAGATTAGAAAGTCCTACACGTGAAATCAGAGTGACTTATAAAACCACTTTAAGTCCATGTTAACTTGCAGCAAGCCACACAAAATGTGAGTTAATACAGATGTTATACAAATTCATGATTAGTAAACCTTAAACTTCTGTAAATTTACCCCTGTAAAAATTATTATTTTGTCTAATCCTACTATCTCCTTAGTAACAGATTTTAGACTTGGAAAATCAGGATGCTTTTTTTAAGCTGAGGAAAAATATCATCTTTGATCATTACAATTTTTTTCTTTTAAATTATATTTCATTAATTTTGCTGTTATAGTTGTCCTGATTTTTCCCCCTTTCTACCCTCACCTAGGATCCCCCGCTCCCTCAAGCAGTCCCCACCCCTTTGTTCATGTCCATGGGTCATGTGTATAATTTCTTGGCTACTCCATTTCCTGTACTATACTTTAGTATACTACATATACTACAGTACACACACTATACTATGGCTATTCTGTACTACCTATTTGTTCTTCTTAATCCCCTCATCTCTTCATCCATTCCCCCCACGCCCCGCTCCCCATCTGGAAACTCTCAAAACACTCTCCATATCTATGATTCTGTCTCTGTTCTTGTTTGCTTAGTTTGTTTTTTAGATTCAGTTATTGATAAGTACATGTTTATTGCCATTTTATTCATAGTTATTATCTTCTTTTGCTTAAATAAGTTCCTTTAACATTTCATATAATAATAGTTAGGTGATGATGAACTCTTTTAGGTAATCTTTTCTGGGAAGCTCTTTCTCTGCCCTTTGATTCTAAATGACAAGTTGGCTGGGTAGAGCAGTCTTGGCTAATGGTCCCTGCTTTTCATGACTTTGAATATTTCTTCTCAGTTCCTTCTAGTCTGCAAAGTTTCCTTTGAGAAATCAGCAGACAGTCTTATGGGAACTCCCTTATAGATAACTAACTTCTTTTCTCTTGCTGCTTTTAAAATTCTCTCTTTATCTTTAACCTTTGGCATTTCAACTACGATGTGTCTTGAAGTGGGCTTCTTTGGGTCCATCTTGTTTGGGATTCACTGAGCTTCCTGTACTTGCATGCCTATCAAATTAGGGATGCTTTCTTTCATTATTTTGTTAAACAACTGTGCAATTTCTTGCTCTTTTCTTATTCTTCTGGCATCCTCATGATGTGAATATTGGAATGCTTGAAGTTGTCCTGGAGGCTCCTTACACTATCCTCTTTTTTAAAAAATTTCTTTTTCTTCTTCTTCTTCTGATTGATTGTTTTTTTCTTTCCTGATGTTCTGTATCATTGGTTTGAATCTTAGCTTCATCCACCCTACTGCTGATGCTCTGTAAATTGTTCTTTATTTCAATTAGTGAATCCTTCATTTCTGCTTGGATCTTTTTTATACTATTGAGGTCCTCACTAATGTCCTTCCGCATCCTCATAACCAGTGTTTTTAATTGTGCATCTGATAAATTGCTCATCTCCATTTTGTTTGGTCTTTTTTCTGGAGTTTTGATCTATTCTTCCGTTTGAGCCATGTTCCCTTGTCTCCTCAATTTGGCAGCCTCCCTGTATTTGTTTCTCTGTACTAAATAGAGCTGCTGTGATTCCATGTCCTGGTAGTATGACCTAATATAGTAGGTGTCCTGTAGGATCCAGAGGCACAGACTCCCCTATCACCAAAGCTGGGTACTCAAGGTGCACCCTTCATGTGAGCTGAGTACACCCTTCTCTTATAGTTGAGTCTTGATTGCTGGGGCAGGTCAATGGGAGGGATTTACCCAGGCCAGTCAGCTGCAAGGAGTGGTTGTGACCACTATCAGCCTCCACACTCCGTGGAGGATCAGTTGTGCTGGGGCAGGGTGGTGGTGCTCCAATGTGGTCTGTAGCTGTCCACTGTGTACACAGGCTCTGGGGTTTCCTGGGGGGTGCAGGCCAAGGTCAGCCCCCACCTGTGTTCCACCTGGGCCACCCAGTGTGAGCTACAGAGCAATCTTCAGATGGCTGCTACTTGTGCTGGGCTTGGAAGTCCCAGGTGAAGCTGAACTGTAATCCAAACCTGGCTGCTGCCAGTGTTGGGCCTGGAGCCACTTAGCTAGAGGTACTGGTGCTGGGGGCTCACTGAGGTTGGTTGTGCTTATTTGAGAGAATTTAGGAAGATATGAAACTTGGACCAAGACCAGCCATTCATATGGAAAAGTCACTGTTTGTAGCTTGGGTGGGCCACAAATTGGGTGGGGCAGAGCCTCAGGGATTCCCCAGTGTGGAGCAAACTGTGTGAGCCTGGTTGATGGAGTCTCAGATATGACTCCCTCCTGCCTGCTCTGTGGCTCTGTGTGGGGAGGTCTCAGAAAAGGCAAAATGGCTTCTGCTGGCCTTTCTGTCTGGGTGAAAGCTATCGCTCAGTCTTGCCCTGATACCAAACACTTCAGTTCCTCCCCGTATGCTACTAGTGCCTTCCAAGCTACTATCCCAGTGCTGGAGCTCAGAGGGAATGAGTCTGTGTGTGAGCCCCTTAAGAGGCACTGCTTGGGACTCTGGTAGTTCTTTCACCCACTCAAACCCTCCTGGTTTTTAAGCTACAAGTTATGGGGGCTTATCTTCCTGACACTAGAATCTTGGGCTGGGGGGCCTGGTGCGGGGCTGGGGCCTCTTGCTCCTGAGATATCCCTCCTGAATGTTTATCCACCACAT
This sequence comes from Carollia perspicillata, assembly GCA_004027735.1. Lineage (NCBI taxonomy): Eukaryota > Metazoa > Chordata > Mammalia > Chiroptera > Phyllostomidae > Carollia > Carollia perspicillata. Next base: position 56,994 of record PVKM010003267.1, read on the forward strand.
GTGGGTGTGGGACCAGCCCATTCTGCATCTCCACATCTCCTGCCAGTCTGGATGGATATGGTTTATTTACTTCCATGGTTGTCAGACTTCCATTCAACTCAATTTCTGACAGCTTTGAGTGATGGTTGTTCTCTAGTTTAGTTGTAATTTTTATGTGGTTGTGCCAGAAGGGGACCTATCAAGATAGGACCTCTGCCTCTATCTTGACTGGAAGTCTGATAATTGCTAATTTTTAAGTTTTATCTTTTCTCTTAAAAGGCTCAGTCTCAAGATATAGTTCCAACAATAGGATTCAGCATAGAGAAATTCAAATCATCCAGGTAATTTTCACTTCATTATTCTTGTGACTAAGAAGTTGTGGGCAAAAAATGATAATATTAGATCTAATCGTTCCTCCTACTGTAAGAAAAAGTAATTTTTTTTGTTTTTTCAGAAACTCTTAGGTGTTAAAATATTTGTACCACTACCTCTGGATTATTTTTCAGAATTTAGAATTTAGACAAACACTGATAATCTCACTAACAAAGAACATCTTTTGGTTTTTTTTTATGTTATTCACTACAAAATCTTACTTCTATTCAATACATTTATTTTATGACATTTGTACTTGAAAATTGGCCTAGGTTGAATATTGTATATTCAAGAGTGGTGTTTTTGATTGAAAACAATTTAAAAGTTTAAGTGAAAGTTATACTTCAAAGTTAATAGCTTATAATAAAGTCATGAGTCTTTTTGTGTTTTTTTTCTAGTTTGTCTTTTACAGTGTTTGACATGTCAGGTCAAGGAAGATATAGAAATCTCTGGGAACACTATTATAAGTAAGTATGTTTGTGAATGTTGGTTAACTAAATGGGTGTATTGTATACAAATAATGATTGGAAATCAAAGTGATCACATGGGCTGGGTCACAGTGTTTATTTTTCATATAATTTAAACACATGCCCTAATTTTTTAAAAAAGTACCATCGTACTTCACATTGCTTCTCATATGCATGAAGTCTTTCATAACCTTGAACCTCTGCATGTGCTGTTCTCTCCATTTTTAACACCCTGTTCGACCCTACTTCTTTGCTGCTTGAGGTTAATATATCATTCTTAAAGACTAGCACAAAAGTCACACCCTCTGTGAAAGTTCACTGTTCACCCAGTTATCCTGTCCCAGTGTTCACTCCCCCACTACCCCCCTTTAGTTCATGTCCATATGTCATTGGTTCTTTAGCTTCTACATCTCCCACACTACTCTTGCCCTCCCCCTGTCTATTTTCTACCTACCATCTATGCTACTTATTCTCTGTACCTTCTCCCCCACTCTCCTCCTCCCACTCCCCTGTTGCTAACCCTCCATGTGATCTCCATTTCTGTGGCTCCACTCCTGTTCTAGCTGTCCACTTAGTTTGCTTTTGTTTTAGGTATGGTTATTAATAACTGTGAGTTGGTTGTCCTTTCACTATTCATATTTTTTATCTTCTTTTTCTTAGATAAGTCCCTTTAACATTTCATAAAATAAGGGCTTGGTGATGATGAATTCCTTGAACTTGACCTTATCTGAGAAGCACTTTATCTGCCCTTCCATTCTGAATGAAAGCTTTGCTGGATAGAGCAATCTTGGATGTAGGTCCTTGCCTTTCATGACTTGGAATACTTCTTTCCAGCCCCTTCTTGCCTGTAAGGTCTCTTTTGAGAAATCAGCTGACAGTCTGATGGGAATTCCTTTGTAGGTGACTGTCCCCTTATCTCTTGCTGCTTCTAGAATTCTCTCCTTCATTTTAATCTTGGCTAATGTACTTATGATGTGCCTTGGTGTGGTCCTCTTTGGGTCCACCTTCTTTGGGACTCTGAGTCTCCT
>PVKM010003268.1:0-27156 GCA_004027735.1 Carollia perspicillata
AGCTACCTGAGCTGCCTGAGCTGTGCTTCTCCCAGGTGCTCAGGGAGGGCGGGAAGGGTCCTCCAGGCACTCCCGGAGAGTGTGCTGAGGAGGAAGCCTAGCCCTGGTACTAGCTGAGACCCACACCCATCATCATATCTCACCAGGTAATCCGGGAAGGAGGTCACGCAGTGGTGTGGGCTGGGCAGCTGCAAGGTGAACTGGTAGCCATCAAGGCCTTCCCCCTGAGGGCTGTGGCCCAGTTCCAAGCTGAGAGAGCGTTGTATGAGCTTCCAGGCCTACGGCATGACCACATCGTCCGCTTTATCACTGCCAGCAGGGGGGGCCCTGGCCCACTGCACTGTGGGCCCCTGCTGGTATTGGAACTGCACCCCAAGGTGAGGACCAAGAAATGTACATGTGTGTGTTTGCCTGTGTATGAATGGGTATGGAGGGGTGGGGCAGGGGTGGGGCTGAATGGTGGCTGGGCCTTGTCCACACTTATTCTTTAAATTTCTTCTCTAGAACATTAAAAATTATTTTTATTGTTTTTTTCTTTTTTTATTGTACAAGAAATACTTGCTAATACTTTTAACTCAGAAAATAGATAGGGAAAGGGAGAAATCAAAACCACGTATATTCTGTACCTTAAGGAAAATAATTGTTAAAGAAATACCTTGATGAATTGCCCTCCAAATTCATTTACATATTCATTCAACAAATATTTATGAATTATGTGTCTGGCACTGTGCTAAGTGCTAGGAAAAACATGCCCTGCCTTCACAGATTTTATGGAGTAGTAAGGGAGAGAAAAGTGGGTCAAGTAAACACAAAAATAAGTGTAAAATATCCAGTGTTTTTGGTGCTGAGACAGCCATGGTACTGTAAGAGAAGAACATGTAGATGTGACTTGAGGGGAGGACAGTGAGCGGTAAGGATGAAGAGGAAGAAGCAGGCAGGGGCCAGACTACAATCTGCCTTGCGGGCCTAGGAAGGACTTGGACTTCATCAGCACCCACAGCTTCTCCAACTCTGAAATCTTGAATTCTGGAAAGTTCCATCTTTGACCATGTTCAAAAATCACTGCTTTTTTGGTTTTGTTTGTTTAACTTCCCTGGCACATTGAAAGTGCTCAACGTTTGTTGAATGAAGGATTCTTGCTCCTTTCCCAAAGATTCCTACTTGTTCCCCAAGGGCCACTCTTGTACCCAGCAGCTCTACCCATCGGCCAGCTCTCCCACGTGTGCCTGCCACCAAAAGCCTTGTGGTTCATGAGGGGTGGCCTGGCCAAGTCACCCTGCCTCTTCTTTTTCCATCTTTGTCCCAAGTTCTGTGAGGCAGTATAAGGTGGTTCACAGTGAGCAACTAGAGTCAGATTGTTTGGGTTCAAGCTCCACTTCTCTTTCACCAAGTGACATCCAGCAAGCTCCGTTAACTCTGTCAAGCTCCTCATCTGTAAAAGGGGAGTGGCAAGAGTACCTACCTCCTAGAGTTGTGAGGATTCCAGGAGGCCTAGCCGACGGTCAGTGCTCAGGACACTTGAACTAGAGTTACTAGTTTTTTGGTCAACAGGACTGATGCATGTTCTAACTCCTCTATTGCCTATTATCTTGGCCTAGAGGAGTCAGTGCGCTGGCCTGCTGAAAGATGTCTGTCAACTCATTTCTGCTCTCTGGGGTGGATCAGCCACCTCCAGCTTTCTGTGTCCCCCTCTTTGCTCTGTTTCTCCCCAGGGTTCCCTGTGCCACTACTTGGCCCAGAACACCAGTGACTGGGGAAGTTCCCTGCGGATGGCACTGTCCCTGGCACAGGGCCTGGCATTTCTCCACGAGGAGCGCTGGCAGGATGGTGGGTGAGCCGAAAGCAGGAAGCCATAGGAATCAGGATCCACACTGCTATGTTTCTGATTCTCCCTTAGCTTGGAGGGGAAGGATTGGGACAAAAGAGAAAGGAAGATCTAATCCCCTTCAACCTTGGCTTCTCCCACAGGCCAGTATAAACCAGGTATTGCCCACCGAGATCTGAGCAGCCAAAATGTGCTCATTCGGGAAGACGGGTCATGTGCCATTGGAGACCTGGGCCTTGCCTTGGTGCTACCTGGCCTCACTCAGCCCTCAACCTGGGCCCCTACTCAACCCCAAGGTCCAGCTGCCATCATGGAGGTGAGTACTCTGGATAAGGATGAGGCCTTGGATGATGGTGGTGGTGCTGATGAGGATGTGTCCATTGCTGTAGCAACAGTGCAGTGGTGGCTATAGCTTTTGGGATACTGCTGAGTCTGTAGTTGGGGGGATGTTGCCTGGATGAGCGTTGTGGTGAAGGTTGCCAAGGAGATGCTTTTTGGTCCTCCGCACCTTTCTCTCCAGGCTGGTACCCAGAGGTATATGGCTCCGGAGCTCTTGGACAAGACTCTGGATCTACAGGACTGGGGCACAGCCCTCCGACGAGCTGATGTTTATTCTCTAGCTCTGCTCCTGTGGGAGATCCTGAGCCGATGCCCAGATTTGTGGCCTGGTAAGGATGGATACGACAGTCCCTTCTCTTCCCCAATGCCTCAACCATCCATTTCAGATCCACCTACCTCCTGGCCCAGGAAGCTCTGCCCTTCTCCCCCTTGGTCTTTCCACAAGGGAGGTACCACTAGGCTAGCTGACACGTACCCCTATGTGCCTTTCCCCAGACAGCAGACCACCACCCTTCCAACTGGCCTATGAGGCAGAACTGGGTAGCACCCCCACCACCTGTGAGCTGTGGACCTTGGCAGTGGAGGAGAGAAGACGTCCCTACATCCCACCCACCTGGTGCTGCTTTGCCACAGTAAGAGACCACAGGACGATGCGATGGGGACCTGGAGAGTCTGGACATGGGTTTCCAGGGTTCGTCTGCCAGGACCAGTTCCTCTACTCCTATCTCTTCATCTCTTACCACTCCTGGCTCATGTCCAGCTGAAGCTGGGCAAACTTTCTCTGTACCTCAGTTCATCTTCCACTCTAAGCCTCACACAGACCATTCCTGAGACTCACACCTTCCCTTTGCTCAGTCTTGCCCAGTCTGTCTTTCTTGTCCCCTCTCATGAATTAGTCCTCCTTGGCTTTGCTTCTGCCCTGAGCTCTGTCCCCAGGATGGCTTGTCTAGTGGTACACTGGTATCCAATAATAATTTAATCCAGTAATTCCTCGTTCTGTCCTCCACATCTGTGTTTCTGCCATGACCCAACAGAGCCAGTTCTAGGTATAAAAAGGTAAAGCAGTAGCCTAAAAGTGAAATTTCAGGGGTCTGTACAAATAGTTCTAACAGGGAAACCCTTTCCTGTTTCTTGGTCTGACATTTCCACTGAACGAGTATTTGCTGGGTTAGGTAACAGGCCCAGGCACTGTTTGCAGAAGACCCTCTTTGCCTGAAATGAAGGAGAGCAATTTCCCATCCACATGTTAAGCCATTAACTGAAATTAACTCCTCAGATGGAAAAGGGGACACTTCGGAAGGCACCCAGAGAAACCTGTCTTAGGCAGCAAGATGCAGCGGGCGGGATTTCAGTGAGGGTGAGAGGAGGATTGCTCCAGGAAGGCTCAGAAGTGTTGAGAATAGGGGAGCGGTGGACGGTAGACACCTTTTTAACTTGGGGACTACTCAGGGGGCCACTCAGGATCCTGGATTCATGCCTGCCTCCTGGTCATCCTTCCCAGGACCCTGGAGGCCTGAGAGAGCTCCTAGAGGACTGTTGGGATGCAGACCCGGAAGCACGGCTGACAGCGGAGTGTGTACAGCAGCGCCTGACCGCCCTGGCCCCTCCCCAGGAGGCCCACACCTTCCCAGCAGGCTGTCCACATAGCTTCCCACCTCTCTGCCCAGAAGACTGTCTCTCAACTCCTTCCCACTGTCATTCTCCCTTGTAGTTCTCAGCTGAGTATCTGCCACTCCAGCGTTCAGCAAGGCCCTTGTTCCAGGACTCTCAACCTGCCCTTACCATTTCTCATGTGTAAACACGCAGTTTCTGTGCCATCTATGTGCAAACATACATATGGTGAATGTAGGCCTGTTTGCTCTGCCTCACCACTGCCTTTCCCAGTTGACAAATGCTCGATCCTTCTGTGGACATCCAGTGCACCATAGTTCTGACCAGTTACAGAGGGCAGGTGTGCACAGGAAGAGATAAAGTCAGCTTTCTTGGCTCCATGTCTGTAGGTCATCCTCCCTTCTTGTGATCCTGGGCTCCTCCTGGCTCTCTTCTTTTCCTTCTCCTCCACAAGCCTTTATTTGGTGGGATCTCATGAAGGGCATTAGGAAAAGAGGGATGAATACAATGAAATTGCTGCTCTGAAGGTACTCAGAGACCCACAACTCACTTTGTTGGGGTTCTGTACAGCGTCTTTGTTGGGGGTGTCCTCTTCTGAAGCTCAAGTGGGAAGGCCTCACAGCACAGGATGCTTGAGCTGGGTCTTGAATGAGCAGTTTTCCAGGAGTGTTGGGAGCAATATAACATTTCCGTTCCAGTGGGGCATAGTATCACAAGATGCAGCAAGAAACTGCAAGTAACCTGAGTAGCAAAAGTGTGGGGTATGTGACGGGGGGAGAGAAAAGCTGGCATGGAGAACTGTAGGCAAGGTTTTGTGAGCCACAGTGAAAGTTTCCTTCCTTCATTTCCTTTTTGTGTGTTTTCTTTACTGGCTTTTCTTTCCCACCCAAGATCCCTTTATTACTGGGTGCCCCTCAAGGCCAGTCTCGTTACAGGTGCCTGGTTTATAGCTCTAGCTCAGTTTCTAACTATTCAAGCACCATTGGGCAAATTATTTCCTTTTTCTAGGGCTCAAGTTCCTCATTTGCCAAATAACCAGTTGAGGGCCTTCCTGTCTAACCCCAGAAGAACAATGGGGGAGCCCTGACTTCACTGCAACAGGATTGCTTCCTGCTCAGTGACCAACTAGCTCTGTGTCCACAGGCAAGTTACTTAACTTTGGGAATCTCAGTTTTATCATGTGTAACATATAGATAAAAACACTGACCCTGCTTGCAGGGTCAATTCAAGGTAAAAAAAACAAAGGTGACAGGTCATACACAGTACCTGGCAGCAGTTGTGATTGAGCACTGAGATGATCTCTAGCCCCTTTCTAGCTTGGTTGTTCTAGAGTTCCAGGATTAGCTCTGGAGAGCCCACGAGATTTCACCTTCCTCCTGACTCAGCTCTCCAATTCTCTGACATCACCACTTGGATAGGCAGCCACCACCTGAAACTAAACACATCAAAATCCAAGCTCCTGCCTACCCCTCACCAACAGGCCCGCCTTCCCTTCTTCCCTGACTCTCAAGGACACCAAGTTTCTCTTGGTCCCAGAAGATCCCAATAAGGAACATGCTTTTGTTTCCTCCTGTGGCCCCAGCTTGTCCCACCCATATCCAGTCAGCTCTTAAGTCCCCCTGAGGTTGTGTGGGCAGGGCTTGCTTCTGGGCACCAACCCCCTTTCCTTCCTCCTGGGTCTGGCACTCTCAACTACTGAAATTGCCTCTTGGCTGCCTATTTTTTCCCCTATCTAGATTAAACACCACTCTCTAAATAATCTTAAACATAACTTTGCATTGGGTTCTGTCTCTGTGCAACAGCCTATTTGCCTGTTTCATGACAATCTTGTGAGCAGCATTTACAGAGGAGGAAACCAAGGGCTCAGAAATTTAGGACTGTGTCTAAGGTCACACAGTTCTTAAGTAACACAGCAGGGATTTTCATCATTAAAAACAATGTCTACGAAGATGCCATTAATTATTAGAAATGGATAATGTCACATGAAGAAAAAAAATAACTCTGCAGCCCTGGCTGGTATGGCCCAGTAGATTGAGCGCTGGCCGGCGAGCCAAGAGGTTGCTGGTTCGATTCCCAGTCTAGGACACACGCCTGGATTGCGAGCCACGTTCCCCACTGGGGGTGTGTGAGAGGCAACCAACTGATACTTCTCTTGCACATCAATGTTTCTCTCCCTCTCTTTCTCCCTCCCTTGCCCTTTCTCTGGAAATAAATAAAATATTTGAAAAATAAAAAATAAGTCTGCAGTTGTTGGAGTGTTGTCCCATAACCAAAAGGTTGTAGGTTCGACTCCTAGTCAGGACACATACCTAGATTGTAGGTTCGAACCTGGGTCCAGGTGCGTCCACGAAGTGACCAATAGATGCTTCTCTCTTGCATCAGTGTTTCTTTCTTTCCCTTCCTCTCTCTCTAAAACACAGTGAAAAAAATGTCTTCAGTGAGGATAAAAACACACAAACAAACAAACCATAATCACAAGAAAAACAAACAAAACCCAATAGAGGAATATTTTCCAGAATACCCATCCAGTGCTCCTCAAAATTATCAAGATCATCAAAAACAAAGAAAGTCTGAGAAAGTATTACAACCAAGAGGAGCCTAAGGAGACATGACGACTAAATATAATGTGATATTCTGGAAGAGAAAAAGGACTTTGGGTAAAAACTAAAGAAACCTGAATAAAGTTAGTAATCATAAGTCAATATTGGTTCATTAAGTTAACAAACATGCCATACTAATGGAAAATGTTAACAATCGGGGAACTGGGTATGGGTAGTAGAAAAACTCTGTATCACCTCAATTTTTCTGTAAATCTAAAACATTTAAAAAATAAAGCTTATTAAAAACAACAACAACAACAACAACAACAACTATGACCATCTCCAAAACTTCAGACAGGCCATAAATATAAGGAACAAAGCGAGGGGTGTGGTAATCATCACAATGTTTACTTGCTGTAATTTTGAGTGGGCATATTGTAATATGCTGTGTTGAAGGCATTGGTAACACAAAAGGCAGAAAACCTAGATTATCATCTTGACTCCCCTAACTGTGAACAGTTAGAAAAGTTTATTTAATTGTCTCAGGAAGTTGAATAAATCTCTAAGTCATTTTTCAACCCTATAATTCTATGATTCTATGATAAAATATGATTACTTCACCAAATTTAGTGTTTGCCTAGTTGGTATTTCCATGATTAGTGATTCCATGCTCGCGGAGAGGCAATATGCACATAAATAAGCTTTTTGGAAACTTGAAAACATAAGTCTATGAATAGAGGTGTACTTACGGGTGAAAACCTGTGTGGCTGAAGACGGAGGTGAACAGTGAGAAGAAGACTGATTTTTTACCATCTACCTTTATTTTTACCTTTTGAATTTTGAACTGTTTGCATGTTTTTAAAAAGATTTTATTTGTTTATTTTTAGAGAAAGAGGAAGGGAGGGAGAGAGAGAGGGAAAGAAACATCAATTTGTGGTAGGCTCTCGTGCACCCCCTACAGGAGACCTGGCTCGCAACCCAAGCACGTGCCCTAGGCTGGGAATGGAACCGGCGACCCTTTGGTTTGCAGGCCAGTGCACAATCCACTGAGCCGCATCAGCCAGGGCCTATTTGTATGTTTTGCCTATTAAAATTAAATACAGTTAACCCTTGAACAACATGGAATTTCGGGCACTGACCCCCACATAATTGAAAATCGCTTATAACTTTTTACTCTCCTCAATTAAAAAAAAGATTTTATTTATTTATAGACAGAGGGGAAGGGAGGGAGAAGGAGAGGGAGAGAAACATCAATGTGTGGTTGCCTCTCACATGGCCCCCACTCGGGACCTGGCCCGCAACCCAGGCATGTGCCCTGACTGGGCATCCAACCAGTGACCCTTTGCTTCACAATCTGGTACTCAATCCACTGAGCCACACCAGCCAGGGCACTCCCCCCAAATTTAAGTTGTCTCTCAGTATCAGTGGAGGATTGGTTCCAGGACCCCCTGTGTATACCTAAATCTGAGGATGCTCAAGCCCCATTATAAAATGGCATAGATCAGTGCATTACACTAGGCCCTTCGCACCCACGGACTCCCAGCTGTGGGGCGAAAACAGTATAGATATTGTTCATCAAAAAAAATCTGCTTGTAAGTGGACCTGCACAGTTCAAACTCCTGTTGTTCAAGGGTCAAGTGTATTTACTCATTAATTTAAAAAGTCTGTACCTAGCCCTGGCCTGGTGACTGTTGGTTGGAGTATTGTCCCAATACACCAAAGTTGCAGGTTCAATCTCTGGTTAGGGCACACACAAGAAGCAATCAAGGAATGCATAAATAAGTGGAAAAACAAATCATTGTTTCTCTCTCTGAAAAAATCAATTAATTAAATTAAATTAAAGGTCTATACCTAGAAAAAATTTGTGGAAAAATGCCAAAATATTAACAATAATGATTCTATTCTGTTTGGTGATGGGACCTCAAAAGTTGTTTGTTTTTCCTTTGTCCTTTTTTTTAATTTTTTTTATTTTTCAACTTTTTTGTAATTCTCATGATTATTTATAGAATTTAGGAAGAGCATGTGAACAAATTTACTATTACCAGGAAATATTCTCCCATCCCATCTCATTCTCAACTGATAACTTTGCTTATTTCCATACAGGGAAAAAAAAATCAGGAACAATCAGCAAAGAATAGTCAACATATTCCCACAACTAAATCTACCAATGCATTTGCACTTGGACCTATAGGCTCTGATTTCCCTGCTATTACAATAATAACAGCATATATAGGACTTAACTATATGTCCAGTGGTGTTGTGAGTCCTTTACATGTGTTAACAAGTTAGGTATTATCGTTATCCTTCATTTTACAGATGGGGAAACTGAAACATGGAAGTTTCTTTTGAAGAACCTTGTCCAAGTTTACAAAGGAGGTAGTCTGGCTTCAGAGTTCATTCTCTCATCCAGTTCCCTGTGCTAAATGAACTGTCCTATCTGAGGTCAGTGCCTCCACATGTGACCTGGGACTCCTCTCCTCCTAGTCACTTAGGGACTTTGCTCTTCCTTTCTTTATATCTATCTATCTATATCTATCTATATCTATATCTATATCTATATCTATCTATCTAACTAATTTTGGCTCTGGGTTTTTTTTTAAGATTTTTATTTATTTATTTTTAGAGAGAAGGGAAGGGAGGGAGGAAGAGAGGGAGAGAAACATCAATGTGTGGTTGCCTCTCACATGGCCCCCACTGGGGACCTGGCCTGCAACCCAGACATGTGCCCTCACTGGGAATCGAACCTGCGACCCTTTGGTTCTCAGCCCGTGCTCAATCCACTGAGCTATACCAGCCAGGAGGAACTTTGCTCTTTCAGTTATCCCTTCTTTCTCCAGCAACATCATTTTTTTTCTCTCCACTGGATTATTTCCATTAGTTTACAAACATACTTTAAACTCATCCATCTCTTTTTTCTACATTTTAAAATGTATATTTTAGTTATAGTTGACATACAATATTATATTAGTTTCAAGTGTACAAGATAGTGGTTAGACATTTATATAACTTAGGAAGTGATCACCCCAACAATTCTAGTATCTGACACCATATATAGTTATTACAATATTGACTGTATTCCCTATGCTGTACTTTACATCCTGGGACTATTTTTATTTTTTATTATTTTTTAAAATTAACATTATTTTTATTGTTGTTCAAGTACAGTTTTCTGTCTTCCTCCCCACCTCCCTCCCCTGTTTCCACCCACCCCCCTTGTTACTGTCCATGTGTCCTTTATAATTGTTCCTGCAAACCCTTCACCCTTTTCCCCCATTATCCCCTTCCCTCTCCCCTCTGGTCACTGTCAGCCTGTTCTCAATTTCAGCGTCTTTGGTTATATTTTGCTTGCTTGTTCGTAAACTCACCCATCTTAAAAAGCCTTCCTGGGCTGCCCATCCTGTTATGATTACTGCTCCATTCCTCTGCTTTCTTATTTACCAACACTCATTAGAAGAATTGCTTTTATTTGATGTCTCCACTTTCTTCTCATTCTCTCCTCAATTTGTTTCAGGCAAAATTCCTTCTCTGGCATGTAATTAAACTCTTAAAAATTCACCATCCTTGCAAAAGGCAATGACCAATTCTCATCTTCATCCTCTGTAATTTATCCGCAGCATTTGACACATCTGATATCTTCCTCCTTGACTCCTTTCTTTATACTTCTCTCATCTGGTTTTCCCTTTCCTTGCAGGCAATTTACTCTGTATCCTTTTTCCCCTCCTTTTCTCTTCCCAATTTCTAAATGTTGGCAGGCCTGAGGCTAAGTGGTGGGCCCTCTTTTCTACTCTGGTCACAATTTCTCCCAGCTGATCTCATCTAGCTTTTTGGCTTTACATACCTTGATAACTCTTTAATTTTTTATTTTATTTTATTGGTTTTTAGATGGAGAAAGGATGAGAGAGAGAGAGAGAGATTTGTTGTTCCATTTATTTATGCATTCATCGGTTACTTCTTGTCTGTGCCCTGACTGGAGAGCGAATCCACAACCTTGGCATATCAGGATGATATGCCAATCTGCTCCTCCTCAATCTTCTTTATTTCAGTAAATGGCACTGTTATTTCTCAGTTATTAAGTATTCTTGGGTTCATCTTTGACTTCTCTGTTTCTTTCACACTCTATATGCAGTCCAGATCTGTTAAGCTCTACCTTAAAAAAATACGCAGAGCCTAACCACTGCTGATCATCTCCACAACTGCCATCCAGACCACCACCATCCCTCCCCTGGTACAGCAGTAGCCTCCCAAATGGGCTCCCTGCTTTCACTTTAACCACCTTTCCCTATCTTGTTTTTTCACCACACAGTAGCCAGAATATATATTCTTTTAACATTTGAACTGTTTTTAGGTGTATAGTGCAGTGGCATTAAGTATACTCACACTGTTGTGCAAGCATCACTGCCATCCTCCAGAACTTCTGCATCTCTCCAAACTGAAACTCTGTGTCCATTAAACAATAACTCTCCATTTCCCCTGCCTCCAGGCCCTGACAGTTACCTTCTGTCTCTATGAATCTGACTACCCTAGGTACTTCATATATGTGGAATCATACAGTATTTGTCTTTTCGTGCCTGACTTATGTCACTTAAAATATTGTCTCCAAGATTCATCCATACTGTAGCATGTGATAGGATTTTCTTTCTTTCCTTTTCTTCCCTTCCCTTTTCCTTCTGTCCTTCCTTCCTTCCTTTCTCCCTTCCTCCCTCCCTTCCTTCCTCCCTTCCTTTCTTCCTTCCTTTCTCACCCAAGAACATGAGTATTGGTTTTAGAGAGGGTGGAAGGGAGGGAGAAAAAGAGGGAGAGAAACATCGATATGAGAGAGAAACATTGATCTGTTACCTCTTATATGTGCTTGCAACACAAGCATGTGCCCTGACGCCTGACCAGCTGAGCCACACTGGCCAGGGCTCCTTTCCTTTTAAGGCTCAACACTATTCCATTGTACTTACATGTCACATTTTTTTCTTATCCTCGCCTGACTTTTTTTTCATTGCTTTTAGAAAGAGAGGAAGGGAGAGAGGAAAGGAGGGAAGGAGCGAGGTGGGGGAGGGGGAGGGAGAGAGAGGAACAGAAACACTTCAATGAGCAGCCTTCTCATGAGTACCCTGACTAGGGATCAAATCTGCAACCTGGTTATGTGCCCTAATCAGGAATCGAACCCGCGACCTTTCAGTCTACAGAAGACACTCCAACCAACTGAGCCACACTGGCCAGGGCGATATATTCCACATTTTGTTTTTCCATTCATCTGTTCATGGACATTGGGTTGTTTCTGTCTTTGGGCTATTATGAATAATGCTTCTATGAACACTGATTTTACAGAATGATTTTTTAAAAATGAAAATCTGATCATGACATTCCTGCGCTCAAAATACTCGAGAGGCTTCCATTCACACTTGGCATAAAATCCAAACTCTTTTCCACATCTTACAAAAATGTATAAATACTTGCACCATACCTCCTCCCTTATTTTATTCATTTTTCTACATAGTATACTCATTACCTGATGTTTTATTATATATCTATTGATATTCTGTCTCTTCCTCTCGAATAGTACCTCAGTGAAAACAATGTTTTTTTTTTCTCCTATTGTGTTTTTACTGTTTCTCCAGTGCTTAGAACAGTACCTGGATAGCTTGAGAAGTATTTGTGGAATGGATGAATGATAGAAGCATGGTAAATAACTACTGATTTAATGAATGAGCTGAAGTGAGCTTTAAAATCATTATTTAAATGCATTTAAATAATCTGAGTTTAAATCTGAGACAGAATTTTCTATGTAGTAGGTAGGTGAAGAGAGAGATATGGAGGATATTGGCAACTTATGAAGGTCCTGCAAGAAGTTAAAATCATCCTGCTCAAATAGTAATAATTCTTAATATTAATGAGAATCACGATAGTAATCCATTCTAGCATATAATAACTGTTAGTTATGTTGCAGAGCCATGATTATCTCATCACAACCACCCTATGCAAAATGTGGGAATATGGAGGGCCAATTGTATTTTACAGATGAGGGAACTGATGTTCCAAGAGGTTAAATCACTTATTCCAGGTCTTGCAATGAGTGGCAAGGCCAGGATTTTAATACAGGTCTATTTGACTGACTCCAGAGCCTTCATGCTCTATTTCTCTTTGTTCACTCATTCATTCATTCACATAGTTTTAAATTCAACAGTTTATTCATTGACGTCCTCCTACACGCCAGGCAGTGTGTGAAGTGTTGAGTGTTAGTGAATGCAGTCCCTGCTTTCAAGAGGCTTGCAGTCTAAAATAGAAAGCTGACATTAATAAAGTATGTACTGATTCATGTATAATTATAAACTGAGATAGGTGTGTTAAAGGAAAGGCAAGATTGCATCAGAAACCACAAAAAAGGGACCGCACCTGACTATAGTATCCAGGAGTCTTCCCTGAAGAAGTAAGTGATCCTGGGGCTTCGAGATGATGAATGAGCAGGAGTTAATTAGGAAAAGTGGAGAGAAATGGGGAGAGCATTCCAGGTTGAAGGCTCAGTATTTGCAGAGGCCATCCTGCAAAAGGAACCAAGATCTTCCGGAGGCTGGACAACAGAAAGTCGGGGGTGAGCAGTATGAAGTGAGACTGGAGAGATAGCAGGGCCAGAACACTGGAGACATGACAGTAATACGATTTTGAGTATTCTTTTGTTGGATGAGTTGGGGAAAACAGTCACTCATATATTGCTGGTGAGAATACAAACAAATACAACCTCTATGGGAGTACTATATCAATATCTACAAAAAGTAAGAATATGTAAAATATCATATATACAGTGTTATTTATTGCAACTATTTTTAATAGCAGATGACTGAAAATAATGTGAAAATCTGCTGACTGGTTAAATTAATTATGGTACATCATACAAAAGAATAAAATGCAGTTGTGAACATTACTGAGTTATGATACCTATTTACTAATATGGAAATATCTCCAAGATATATTAATTAGGACAGGGTTGAAAATTAACTCTGCATAATTTGCTGCTTTTGTATTTAAAGGAGGGACATAAATTTATATCAGTCTTTTCTTGGTTGTAATGAAAAAACTGTGAAAGTATACATAAAAAACTAATTACAGGGGTTGTGTGGGTTGGGAGAGTCTGGGAAGATGAAGAACCAGAGTAGGAGGAAGACTTAGCAATTTATACCTCTATTGTTTTTGGTTTTCAGCTCATGTTACCTACCTATTGAACAAATATTAACACATACATGGAAAAATAGTTTTGTCCTGGCTGGTGTGGCTCAGTGGACTGAGTGCTGGCCTGCGAATCAAAAGTTCTCCAGTTCAGCCCTGGCTGGTGTAGCTCAGTGGACTGAGTGTGGGCCTATGAAGCAAGGGGTCGCTGGTTCGATTCCCAGTCAGGGCACATGCCTGGGTTGCAGGCCAGGTCCCCAGTGGGGGACACATGAGAGGCAACCACACATTGATGTTTCTCTCCCACTCTTTCTCCTTCCTGTCCCCTCTCTCTAAAAATAAATAAATAAAATATTTTTTTAAAAAAGCTCTCCAGTTCGACTCCCAGTGAGGGCACAGGCCTGGGTTGTGGGCCAGGTCCCCAGCTGCAGTTGTGCAAGAGGCAACCAATCGATGTATCTCTTGCACATAGATATTTCTCTCCCTCTCTTCCCCTCTCTTTAAAAATAAGTAAATAAAATCTTTAAAAACAGTTTTGACCTTTGTATTGAAGATAATGAAAAATCATTGAAGAATTTTAAGCAGTAGGGTGACATCAGATTTGGCTTTAGAAAAAAATCTCCCAGGTTGCAGTGTGAAAAATGAATTGGAAGAAAGCCAGAGTGAATACTGACAGGATTGCTAAGAGATCATTGTGAACTACAATTTGACAACATTTCACACCCACTAGAATGACTATAGTGTACTAATAAAAACAGACGGTAATAAGTGTTGACACAGATGTGGAGAAATTGGAACTCTTATACATTGCTGGTGGGAATGTAAAATGTTGTGGCTATTTTGAAAAATAGCCTGGTAGTTCCTCAAAAAGTTATATACAAAGTTATCATATGATCCAGTTTTTCTCTCACTGGCACCTACCCAAAAGTACTGAAAACATATGGTCACACAAAAACTTGTACATGAATGTTTACACCAGCAATATTCATAATAGGCAAAAAGTAAAAACAATGTAAATGTCCATCAACTGATAAATAAATAAACAAAAGTGGTAGATACATTCAGTGTCATATTATTCAGTATTTCCTTTATAAAAAAAATGAAGTACTGATGAATACTACAGCACAAATAAACCTTGAAAATATTATGCTAAGTGAAAGTAACAAAAGGCCACATACTGTACAATTTTCCATTTATATGAAATGTCTGGACTATGCAAATTTACAGACAGAATGACGATTAGTGGTATGTACAATTCTTTGAAATTAGAACTATATTATTTAAGACCAACTTTTATAAAATATTTTTAAGCATGCTTAAGAAGAATGAGTATTTTTAAAGTTTTGGGTGCATGTTTCTATATACTCCTATGTTCATTAAATCAAGTTTGTGCCCTGGCTGGTGTGGCTCAGTGGATGAGCACTGGACTGCGAACCAAAGGGTCGCTGGTTGGATTCCCAGTCAGGGCACATGCCTGGGTTACAGGCCAGGTCCCCAGTAGGGAGCACACAAGAGGCAACAACACATTGATGTTTCCCTCTCTTTCTCCTTCCCTTCCCCTCTATCTAATAAATAAAATCTTAAAAAAAAATCAAGTTTGTTAATTGTGGCCTAAAAAAAGGGCCATTGCAGTAATCCTGTCGAGAGATGATGGTAGTTTGGGAGCAAGAAAGATGAAAAGTTCAGGGATTCCACAATGCAGTGGTATTGGAGGGGGGTTGGGAAAGAGGCGAAGGATGGAGCCATCAAGGATGATTTCCTTGATTCCTGGTTTAAGCAATTCTACAGCTGGGAGCCAGGAACTCCATTTGCCCTTTTTAATAAGTAAGGGCGTGTGTCTACATATGTAAGCATCTGAGGATTTTTCCTGAGCCACCTTCCTGGTTTCGCCTAGAGGAGTGTCCTTCCTTAAGGCCTGGGACGGTTTCTAGTTTATGCAATTCAACAGCTGGCGGAGCTATGCAACTGAGATGGGGCAATTTAGGAGAGATTAGGAGATCTCTGTATTTCTGGCAAGAATGTTTTTTTACTTCCCACAGAGGCTAGGAGGGAGATGGCAATATTGAGGCTTTGGGCTGAAACTCAGCAGCTTCCCCCTCGTCCCTAAGCGCTTGGTATATATCTGTGTTCCAACACTTTATCAGGGTGTACTGTGTTCACATTAAAAGGTGTTACACCCACGGGGCAAGAAGCTGCTCAGAAGGGAGGTTCCAAAGTTCCTCTCTGCATTCTTAAGGGCTTTAGTCTGAAACTGACTCAGCCCTGCCCCAACCCGTCTCTCCTCCCAGTTCCACAAGCAGGGATTTCCGACCCGCCCACTCCTCTGCACCCACCCACTGCAAAGAGCTTGGCTCCGCCCCTACTACAACCCAAGCCTGGCGGGGACTAGAGTGATTGACGAACATATTTTCCAATCATAATGCCGAATGACCACATAATTACCAATTAGGTGGTAGTAGAGGCGGGTGCCGAAGTCTAGGGTGGAGGTGACCAGGAAGTGAGAGCGGAGACTGAGAAGGACGAGTCGAGCCCCGTCGGTGGTGTAAAGGTGACAGAGCATCTGGATTCCCCAATTTCCTCCTTTTCCCGTCCTTGGGTCAGGGGTCCCTTGGCAGCTGGGAGCCAGGATCTCCATTTGCCTTTTTAATGGGCAAGAGGGTGTGTCTACATATGTAAGCATTTGAGAATTTTTCCTGAGCCACCTTTTTGGTTTCACCTACAACTTCCTGGTTGGCCTCGAGAAGGTGGGACGGGAGCAGGGGTACCCACCTCTGGCCTTGGTCGGGTTGCTAAGTTGGTTAGAGCGTGGTCTCCATATGCCTATGTTGCGGGTTCCATCCCCCTGGCAGTGCATGTACAAGAATTCAATAAATAATAAAAAAGAGAAGGGTCTGTCTCGTAGCCTGAGGTGGGGGTGCTGTTCCCTGTCCTATTCCTGGGAGCGGGCGGTAAAATGTTCAAAATTCTTCCTTAATCTGTGATTGGTAAAAGTCATGGATTCAGTCACAGAAAGGGAGATGGGTGGTGGGGATATCGTGCGGACTCTGCGCCTCTCTTGCGGAGTTAGACTTCCAGCTGCGGCCAGAGGTAGTGGAAGGCGGAGCAGCCCTGGGAGCTAGTGGGAGCTAGGTTCCTGTGGTTAGGGAAGCAGGAATAAAGTAGGTATTGAGGGTGAAGGAACGGGTGGAAAGAAACATTTGTTACGTGGAGGTCAGGGTAGTTGTCAGAGCGCTTACTGTATGTAGAGCTGGAGGCGCTGGGGTGGGACTCGGTCTCTAAATTCCCTTACCACCTATGGGCAGTCAACGTTTTGCCTTCATTTCTTTCTCCGCAGGCTGGAGGAAACACCTGACCATGTGGAATCCCAGTGCTGGTAGGTGTTTGGTGTGGGGCCGGGTGGGGGGGGGGCACTCTTCTCCCACCCTAACCCTTCAAGTATTGAGTGAGAAACTGAATCCCCTTCATTTTGTTATTTGTTATTTGTTTTCAGAGGCTCTGGACAATTCTAATTTTAATTTATTCTTTGCTTCTTCCACCAGGGCAGCCAGGGCCAAATCCATATCCCCCTAATGTTGGGTACCCTGGAGGTTCCAATCCTGCCTATCCACCGCCTGTCAATCCTGCCTTTCCTCCAGGCCCCTTTCCCACTCCCCCCCCAGGAGCTCCCCAGGGGAATCCAGCTTTGCCCCCAGTTGGGCCCTGTTATCCTGTGCCACAACCAGCATATCCAGGAGGCCAACCATCAGGTCCCTACCCCCCTCCATACCCACCACCTGCCCCTGGAATGCCTGCTGTGAATCCGTTGGCTCCTGGCATGGTGGGACCAGGAATGGTGATGGACAAGAAGATGCGGAAGAAAATGAAGAAAGCTCATAAAAAGATGCATAAACACCATAAGCATGGCAAGGTCAGTGCCCTCTGGAGCTTGGCTAGGAAGGGGTGCTCCCTCAGAGAGGCCAGGCAAGTAGAGGGTAGCCAAGGGGGATTCACAGCCTGAGGACATGGGGCAGTGATTGTGTTGCTCTGGTAGATGGGTCTTCCTCTTTAGGAAGGATTCCCACTGTGAAGAATCTAACATCTTGAAAGGAAATATTACGCTAATTGGGCCTTCTCTCTGTGGGGCAGGCTGAGCCTTAGAATGGATATCAGATTCAAAAGGCACTCTTGTCTGCTTTTCTCTCTCCCAGAATTTCTGCCCTCTTCCTTACTTGCAGATCCATGTTTTAGCCCCAGGTATGCTTGTGCCTGTGATTTATTCCTTGCCTGGGCATTGGCTCTAGTAAAGAAATCTGAGAAACTTGCTCCAAATGCAGTGTTAAATTGTGTGCATTGAATTAAGATGGTTTAATCCTCTTCTGTATTTTCACTGCTGAAGAAAATCCTTGCTTTTGCTATTTAAGGGACAGTCTGATAGAAGACTCCTGACCTTCTTAGAGACTGGGGTGGAGGGGTAGGACACCAAAGAATGTCCCATGGAGTGATCAAATGTCATTTGGATCTGATGCTATCTCCTTTTCCCTTTCCCCTTGCAGCATTCCTCCTCCTCCTCTTCCAGCAGTGACTCTGACTGAATGCAGCAGGGTCTGGACCCTTCCCTCAAGTCTCTCCAGTTCTGCTTTCCCATCAAGCTTCAGACGCCATCTTGCACTGGGGGAAATTAGCCCTTTCGTCCCTCTCCCCCTCTCCTCCAGTCTGAGCCTCAGCCCTAACTGGTTAGGGGAAATGGGAAAAGAATTGCCATGGGCCAGCAGAGGCCATCTTCTCAGTGCTTGGATAGAACTTTTAGCTGATAAGTTTTGTAAGAGAACTATTTTTTGAAGATGGTGAAACTTTTGAGCTAAATACTGAAGACAAGTCTAAGATCTAGAAAATGTGAGGTTTTTTATTTTTATTTTTTACTTTTTTTTGGAAATACTTGTGATTGGGGAGGTGTTGTGGAAACTTAATTATGGGAGAAAAGAAACCAAAGAACAAACTGTACTTTTTTTTTTTGTAATTGTGGCACACTTGGGTGATTTAATGGCAAATACATCTCCCAGCATGCCTTTAATTGATTGCACTAACTGCAAGGCTGCTGCAAAGTGGAGTCTATTTGGTGATGAGTTCTGAATGCCTTTTTGGAACCTAATCTCTACTACTTAGCTCAGTATGCCATCTGAAGTCCTTCCCTCATTCTCCGACTCTCAGTCCAAATAAAGCTGTTTCTCTTGGTCTCTGTTCACCTGTGCCATTACCTTGGTTGGGCCCAGCACATTCTACTACTTTTGCTGCCCTTCCACAGACCCTTTAAAGTGCATCAGGTTTGTAGAAAGGAACCAGACATCAGCAAGCAAGACACCATACTGCCTCTGTTTCTAAATTGGCAGGAACATTCAGAATTGGTTCAGGCTTAATGGAATGAGTCTTTACTGTCTTTCCTCCTCAACGAAGGGCTGTAGGTCTTTAGCATAAGTTTTTGTATCTGCTACAGAGGTTCTCAATCCTGGCTGCCCATCAGCTATCAGAGAGTAACTTAGGACTTTGCCCCAAATCTATTGAATAAGACTCTTCAAGGATGGGGTTCTAAAAATTAGTACTTTTAAGAAAGTGTGCAGGTGATTCTGATGGACACCTAGAATTGAGGGCCATGCATAGTATGACACATCAGGTTCTCCCAGATCTGCAGAGTAGAGGAAAAAGACATCTAAGACAACCGATGAATAAGGTAGATGCTACAAAATGCCAGAGGGCTATAAACCTAGAAATAACTGGGAAGGGAAGGAGGAGTCAAAGATGACTTCATAGAAAAAGTGACTTTTCAACTACCTCTTGGGCCTTGAGTGTGAAAATATGAGTGGAAAAAAAATGAGAGTGGATTTACCAACTAGATGGCAGACAGGAGCTGGGAAAGGAATGGCTTAGGTTAGTGCTACAGAGTTAGAAAGCTCTGCAGTACATTTGGGGATCACAAGTATCCCAGAATGATTCCCTGGAAAATTGTTTATCGAGGAAATATGGAGTTCTGGGGTACTGAAGCTACAAAAGTGGATGAGAGTCCCTGCTCTGCGAAACCTGGAAGATCTAATGGAGCAGACAGACATGTGACTATGTGAATAGGTTATAGTACAGTTACAAAGGACCGCAAGAGAGACAGGTATCAAGCAGTGGGGGAGCAAAGGAAAGAGTGACAGTGCCACTGAGAAAATGAGCTAGGTTTGGGCTGGGCCTCAGGAGGATACAGTTTTTCAGTTGGTAAACAGTATCAGCTAACATTGAGCATTTATTATGAGACAGGTACTGAGTGCTTTACTTTATAAGTTGTGTAATCTTCACAGCTACTCTGTAAGTTAGGTACTAGTAGTCCCATTTTGTAGACGAAGACTTGTCAGGATTTGAAATGAGGCAGTGAGGCTTGAGTCTCTACTCTTTTTTTAAAATTCATTTCTAGAGTTGGGAAGGGAGGGAGAAAGAGAGCGAAAGAAACATCCATCCGTTGCCTCTCACATGGCCCCAAACAGGGACCTGGCCCACAACCCAGGCATGTGTCCCGACTGGGAATCGAACCAGCAACCTTTTGGTTTGCAGGCTGGTGCTGAACCCACTGAGCCACACCAGCTACAGCTCGAGTCTCTACTCTTAACCCAATGGATTTAAGGCAGAAGTAGTAGTTTTACAGAGGCACGGAGCTGTAAAAAGATGTAAAATGAAAGTTCAGAAGTTCCTGAACCTGAGTTCCCACTCAGGAGCCTGAAAGCAGAAGGAAATGAAGCTAAAGTGCGGGGGGTGGGGGTGATGAGCTAAAGAAGGGAGTGGACTTGAGAGGTGTTTCTGAGGTGTGTGTCCACAGGGCTTGGGGGTTAAACAGGGGCTTGAAGAACAGTGTTTTTAGCTGGCTGTATTACATCCACGACTTGTCCCTGGGATAGGTTATATGAAGTAAATGCTTGAGATCTTCCTGTATTTTAGAGCTAGTTTCTAATTTTGTTAGGAAAGCCTAGGCTAATGCCTGCTTTTTCAGTGTCCTGGATTTGGGAACCATTCTAATGCTTTTTTCCAGTCACTCTCTGTTTTCATTTTATTCATCAGCTCTTCTTTTTTGAGGAGAGGGGAGATGTGGGCACCGGGGAATGGTGAGGTGAAGAGAAACAGATGTTGAAAACAAACCAGAAATAAGAGACAATGAGAAGGGGCCAGTGTGGTGGTGGTGGGGGGGGGGGGTGCAGGGGTTATGGGAAGTGGGGAATATAAAGAAAAACAAGTGACTGAGAAAATCCACTGACTTTCTCTACTTTTAGTAGTAGAGGGCACACCTCCCCTTCCTGGCATTTCTAGCTGCATACAGAGCACCTTGCTGTTGTGTTGTTACTATTGTTTCTCAAAAGTTTATTAACTTCTTAAAAGCTGGAAAAAATGTGTATATACATATATATTTTAAATATTTTATTTTTAGAGAGAGGGCAAGGGAGGGAGAAAGAGGGGGAGAGAAACATCAATGTGCGGTTGCCTCTTGCACACCCCCAACTTGGGACCAGGCATGTGCCCTGACTGGGAACCAAACCAGTGACCTTTGGATTCACAGACCAGTGCTCAGTCCACTGAGCCACACCAGCCAGGGCTGAAAGTCTATTTTTAATAGAATGCTCAGTAAAAAGTATCAAGTTCTCCTTTCATCTCAGATTCTGTTTCCTCCTCAAAGGCAACCAGGACTACTAGATTCTTTTGTATACTTCCAGAGCTATTCTGAATAGTTATGTCCCCATCTCCACCCCACTTTTTTTATCTCTACCTCACATTGTTCCAATTGCTCCCCTCCCACTTTATATCAAGTGGAAGCATAGTATAGGCCCTCTTTTGGACCAAATATTTTCTCATTTAATTATCTATCTTGGACTTGATTCCTATCTGTGTGCGTATGTACTCTATGTAGATAATTTTTTAAATCACTCAAAGATATATTTATTGATTTTTTTCTGGGAGAGAGGATGGAGAGAGAGATTGATGTGAAAGACATTGATCAGTTGCCTCCCGCATGCACCCTGACCGGGGATTGAACCTGCAACCTGGTTATGTACCCTGACTAAAGATCCAACCAGCAACCTTTTGGTGCATGGGATGATGCTCCAACCAATTGAGCCACTTGGCCCAGGTGATAACACTGTTTTAAGTGCTTTCAGTTTACTCCACCCATCTTTTATTGCTGGAATTTTAGATTTTTAAAAAAATATATTTTATTGATTATGCCATTACAGTTGTCTCATTTCCCCCCTTCATTCCCCTCCACCCTGCACACCCCCTCCCACCCACACTCCCCCCCTTTAGTTCATGTCCCTGTGTCATAAGTTCTTTAGCTTCTACATTTCCCACACTACTCTTGCCCTCTCCCTGTCTATTTTCTCCCCACCGTCTATGCTACTCATTCTCTATACCTTCTCCCCGCCTCCTCCTCCCACTCCCCTGTTGCTAACCTTCCATGTGACCTCCATTTCTGTGGCTCTACTCCTGTTTTAGGTGACTGCTTAGTCTGCTTTTGTTTTAGGTGTGGATGTTCATAACTGTGAGTTTGCTGGCCTTTTACTGTTCATATTTTTAATCTTCTTTTTCTTAGATAAGTCCCTTTAACATTTCATATAGTAAGGGCTTGGTGATGATGAACTCCTTGAACTTGACCTTATCTGAGAAGCACTTTATCTGCCCATCCATTCTGAATGAAAGTTTTGCTGGATAGAGCAGTCTTGGATGGAGGTCCTTGTGTTTCATGACTTGGAATACTTCTTTCCAGCCCCTTCTTGCCTGTAAGGTCTCTTGAGAAATCAGCTGACAGTCTGATGGGAACTCCTTTGTAGGTGACTGTCCCCTTATCTGTGGCTGCTTCTAGAATTCTCTCCTTCATTTTAATCTTGGGTAATGTAACTATGATGTGCCTTGGTGTGTTCCTCCTTGGGTCCAACTTCTTTGGGACTCTGAGCTTCCTGGACTTCCTGGAAGTCTATTTCCTTTGCCAGATTGGGAAAGTTCTCCTTTATTATTTGTTCAAATAAGTTTTCCACTTGTTGCTCTTCCTCTTTCCCTTCTGGTATCCCAATAATTCGGACGTTGGAACGTTTAAAGATGCCCTGGAGGTTCCTGAGCTTCTCCTCATTTTTTTGAATTCTTGTTTCTTCATTCTTTTCTGATGGGATGTTTCCTTCTTCCTTCTGGTCCACTCCATTGATTTGAGTCCCAGTTTTCTTCCCATCACTATTGGTTCCCTGTGCATTTTCCTTCATTTCACTTAGCGTAGCCTTCATTTTTTCATCTAATTTGCGACCAAAATCAGCCAGTTCTGTGAGCATCCTGATTACCAGTGCTTTGAACTGTGCATCTGATAGGTTGGCTATCTCTTGCTTGCTTAAAAGTATTGGCTCTGGGGCTCTGAGCTTTTCTTCTGTTTGAGTCATTTTTGGTCAGGTGGCACCTGTTACGTATGAGGGGAGGGACGGAGCCTTAGGCGTTCACCAGGGTGGGGCAACGTAGTCGACGGGCTGTGACGCTGTCTATGGGGGCGGGGTCAGAGAGGGAACAATGGCGCCTGTTCCACGCTCTCTCGGATTTGCGTCCCCTCTGCTGTCTCCCACAAGCAAACTGGGCCCCCTGGCGCTGGTTCCCAGGTGGGCGGGCCTATGCTCACTCCGGGACCTTGCAGGTCTCCCCGGCGACCTCTCCTGTGAGGCTGGGAGCCTCTCCTGGCACCTTTTCAATTGGAGTTTTTAGGCTTTATTTCCTGTTGCTGGGGCCCTGGGCTGTGTGGTCCATCTCACTACCCACTCTTGCCTAGTTTATCTGCGCGCAAATGTGTGTCCGAGGTCGGCCAACTGCCCTGCGTGCCCTACTCATCTCCTCCCCTTGTCTGGGGTCTGCAAGCTCCATGCCACCTACACTCCCTGGTGCTCCCGAGCCTGGCAGCCACCGCGTTTTCCTGCCACATTCCCTCTCTGACGGCTGCTGACTCTGCCCCTCTTACTGATCTGGTTGAATGGTTGTCGGACTTCCGTAGTTCAATTTTCTGTGTTCTGGTTGTGTTATTGTTTGTAAATATTTGTTGTCCTTAATCTTGGTTGTGAGAGGAGGTACAGTGTTTCCACCTATGCCTTCATCTTGGCTGGAAGTCCTGGAATTTTAGATTGTTTCCAGTCTTGCTATCACTTAACTGCCGCAATGAACCTTTTGCATATATCTTTGCCAGAGGCTGAAAATTGGACACCCATGGCTATTTCTATGAGACTTTGAGGGACCACTCTGTTAAATATCAGACATTTTCAATAAAGAGTGAGATTTCAAGCGGGAAATTCTAGCAACAGTGGACCCAAATTTCTAAAGGCAGAAATATGGCCCTCAGTTGTGGTCATTCCTTATGCATGGGTTCTGTACTTTCTAGTCTTCTCATTGTCCTTTCATTTCCCCGTTTCCTTTCTTAGGCCAGCTTCTCCCATTACATTACTTCCTGGTTCCTGGAGCATTGGATTTGTGTCCTCTTTTTAGTAGTACATCAGTTTAAGACTTTCAAGGTGATGGTTCTCAAATGCTTTTGTCTTAATGCCTTTACCACTCTGTGCCATACTTTTCTTACAAGAAACTAAGTATAGCAAGATTTCCACACAATTGAGGATGAGAAAGGAAAGGAAACTCATGAGATCTAAAATGCAAATTGCCACTTCAGCTTTGGGGGCTGCCAGGCATGGGATGAGTCTTTAGTTTGTTACCTTGGGAATCATCTCCCTGTATCTGGCTGTTCTGTGGCCCTAGGCAGGTTCACTCACTTGACTAGCTTGGCTCCATCATGAGGAGGATTTAGTGATTCATAAAACTGTCCACTATTGCTGTTAGGTGCATCCCATCTTTCGTTTTCAAAGCTGGCTGCAATTGTAGACCAGCCCCAATAGTAGCTATGTTACTGTTAGAAGAGGATGATGTTACTTTATCAACTTTTAATTTGATCTTTGTTTTGTCTCCCGCATTACAGATGATTTCATGGATAGCCACTCACCTTCACTCTGGCTGTCAGAACAACTGGGGTATAAATGACCCAAGTGTAAAATCTTGAAATTAATCTGACATTCAGCCCAAGCCTCACAGTAAGCCTGCTCCTTAGTTTGCTTTTTTCTGGGTGTCCTAACATTATCCTACTTTGTTTCCTCTCTTTCAGTATTTGGTCTGGCTCTTGCCTTTGCCAAATGAGACCTTTTATTTCTATTTCACATTGTTCCTAATGTCCACTCCCTCATTTGGGGGGTGGTGGTTGGGTGGGTGGGAGTGAGGAAAGGCACTGGGGTTCCCAAACCTTATTTCCACTTCAGGAAACTATCCCTCTTCAGATGACACCATTGAATTGGGTTTGCCCAGTCAAACTTGACTAATATTAAGGCTATAACTAACACCCAAAGTATTTTAGCAAGTTTCAACAACACTGCATGTGTGTCTCTTTCAATTTCTTTCTCCTTATTTTGTCTTATTCCCTTCCAGGGCTCTTCTCCATTAAAAAAAATGTTTTTTTTTTTAATGTGGCCCTGGCTGAGTGGCTCAGTTGGTTGGAGCGTTGCCCCCATGCACCAAAAGTCTGAAGGTTTGACCCCTGCTCAGGGCACATACCTGGGTTGTGGGTTAGATCCCTAGTCAGGGCACCTATGGGAGGCAACAGATCGATGTTTCTGTCTCACATCGATGTTTCTCTCTTTTCCTTTCTCTCTAAAATCAATAAACATATTCTCAGTTGAGGATTTAGAAAAGAAGTTTTAATGTGGACATTTATGAGTAGAGAAAGAAGTTTAATGGATTCCTATGTTCCTGTTACCTAGCTTCAGTAATTCTCAACATTTTTCCAATCTTGTTCCATTTCACATAATATTTTTTCCAATTTTTATTAATGAAACTTATTTTTTAAAAGTTTAAGCAGTACAGAGACCACCCATAAAACCTATCACCTACACTCAATAATTGCTAACACTTTACCATACTTACTTTATTGACATACCTATGTGAACCACCTGAATGTTTGTTGCATACATCATGACCCTTCATCCTTAAATATTTCATCATGCACCTGTTTTTTAAAGTTTTTAATTTTCTTAATCCTCACCCAAGGATATGTTTTTAATTGATTTTAGAGAGAGGAAAGGAGAGAGAGAAGCTTCGATGTGAGAGT
The DNA here is from genome assembly GCA_004027735.1 of Carollia perspicillata. Classification (NCBI taxonomy): domain Eukaryota; kingdom Metazoa; phylum Chordata; class Mammalia; order Chiroptera; family Phyllostomidae; genus Carollia; species Carollia perspicillata. The sequence continues at coordinate 25,625 of PVKM010003268.1, forward strand.
GAAACATTGATCCATTGCTTCCCATATGTGCCTTGATCCAGTATCAAACCTGCAACCTAGGTGTATGCCCTGACTGGGGATCAAACCCTCAACCTTTTGGTGTATGCAACGATGCTCCAACCAACTGAGCCGCCCGGTCAGGACTCATCATACACCACTTAAATATTGTAGTATGTCTCCTACATAACCATAATTCCATTATTAGATGGGAATATTAGCCACTTCCTAATATTAGCAAATATTCAGTTCATGTTTGAATTTCCTCAGTTGTCCCCAAAATATATGGAATTTTAAAAATCACAGTATCCAAACAAGATCTACACATTACATTAGATTATTATTGCCTTTTTAATTTCCTATTCCTCCCCCTTTTATTCTTTTTTTCTCTTACATTGCCTTTTTGAAGAGGGCAGCCTAGTTGTCTTGCAGAATGTCCCACATTCTAGATTTGTTGATTACCTCCTTACAGTGTGATGTGTTTGTTTCTTTATCCCATGTAAATATCCAAATAAAGTGCAAATTAGGTCTAAAGGCTTGATTGGATTAAGATTAAACACTTTGACAAGAATACTTCATAAATGATGCTACATACTTCTTATTGTTCCTCAAGGACCACATAATGTCAAAGTTGCCTTATTATTGATGCAAAGTATGACCACTTTGGTAAGGTGTTGACTATCAGATCACTCCATTTTAAATTATTATTATTTTTTAAAGAGATTTGTTTACTTATTTTTAGAGAGGGGAAAGGAGGGAGAAAGAGAGAAACATCAGTGTGTGGTTGTCTCTCAGGCCCAGCACTGGGCACCTGGCTGGCAACTCAGGTATATGCTCTGATCAGGATTGAACCCAGGACCCTTTGTTTCTCAGGCCAGAAGCATTCGACCACTGAGCCACACCAACCAGGGCATAAGTTGTCTTTTTTTTCTGTGCGATTTGCAAATAATCTATGCTGTGATATTTGGCACCATGGTAACACCCTGTTCTCTAACAACCTTTTGCTTAAAGTTTTGGTAATTTATAACACTTGCCTGATTCAATTAATTCATTTTGGGTTGCAGAACGAATGGGGACTTTCTAACCCTTTCATTGCGTATGCATTTATTAGATGGCACTCTTTTAAAAAAGAGTTTTCCCTTATCGACTAAGAATCAATTGCAGTTCTTCCTAAACAGAGAGGACAAATGCTTAAATCTTTCTTTTCAGTTAGCAATTTTCAAAGTAAGAGTTGGTGTAAAAGTTACCTTCAGTGTAGCAAATTCGTTTTTTTCTCTCTGTGTTTTTGAGTAACTAGATTTCCGAGGTTTTCCCGGTTCTTATTCTTATCTCAGATGGATGTCCTCAGCCATCTCTTTTTCCCTCGTCTCCTTTATTCTCCGCGACTGCCAACTTTCTCCGTACTTACGCCTGGACTTTTTAATCATCCCACTAGGGGCCACTAGATTCCTCACTGCACTCTTGCTGCCGCTCTATCATAGACTTCGCTATGTGCTCCCAGCTGTTTTATCGCTGGTGCCAACGCTGTCTATGGA
>PVKM010003268.1:27256-58916 GCA_004027735.1 Carollia perspicillata
GGGGGCCCCCTCGCCTTCCCGCCCGCCCCTATTGTTCCGCCCCCGGCCTCCCGCCCTTCCCCTTCCCGCCCGCTCCCCTTTCCCCCTCAGTCGCCTCGCGCCTGCAGGTAAGCTTCAAAATTCTCTCTGCACCCCCGGCTATAGCGCTAATTTCACTCTTGCCATCTTTCTTAGCGGGCTTCGGACCTCGTCACGAGCCCCGACCTCGCGTAGTCTCGCGTGAGCGCCTACCCCTTTTTTCTGCCTGCCCGGCCATTCACGCGAGGCCCTGGCTCCTTCGCGGCCTACTAGGCCTCGCGCAAGGCCTTCCCCCCTCCCCCCCTCCTTTTCCCGGTGGCGGCTGCGCAGGAGTTAAGGAGAGCGCGCGCGCAGTTGGGGTGGCGGCGGTGGATTTGTTGGTTGAGGGGGGTGGGGGGAGGAGAATGGCCGACTTGCTGGCCTGGCGGGTGAGCGCGGCTCCCCGCGGGGGTCAGGCGCTGGCGCAGCCACGCGAAGAGACACTGCTAGTCCGGCCCCTCCCCCTGGGTCGCAGCGCCCCCCCCCGACCGAACCGTTTTATTATTTTTTCCTTTTCTAGTTGAGGGATTGCGGGGGGGCGGGGGAGCATTTTTTTAAGTGGAAAGCGCTAGGGTGACCGAGGGGAGGGAGGGCTGCGGAGTTAAAGGAAGGGTAGATGGGCTCCCAGTTACGGAGTTATTCAGGACGTTCTCTCCGGGTAACGAATTTTGAAATTACAAAATGCCTGCCGATATAGACCCAGACCGAGCTATTTATAGAAGGGGTAATGGACTGCAGGATTAACAGCTGGATTTCTGGGATTGTGTACACTTACACTGACCGAGTCAGGAGAGAAATCTGACGGATTTTTTTGGCGGGGGGGTGATTTGGAGTTAGAAATGCACCTTTGTGCCTTACCTCAAAAATGGCTTCAGATAGGTTTTCAGTTTTCTTGCCCTTTCAAACTTGCCTTATTGTATTTATTAAGTGTTTCTTACTACATTTGAGTGGGGGTGAGGAATTAAACTGTTATTTTGTCACCATAGCTTATTTTTTAAAAAGTCAATCTTACAGACCTAACTTTGTCCCGTCTTTCCTTATCCCCGCCAGCACTTGTTTTTCCATGATTGAAAAGTGTTGAATTCTGGAATTTTGCCAGCAATTAATTATTATGAAAATGGGGGGAGGGGTGTTTTGGGGCTGCAAAGCCCATTTTTTAAATAATCACACTCTTAAGCTACCCATGAGGCAGCTTGCCTTATACAGAATGGTCTGGAAGCCACTTAAATGCTTTTAAATATTTAGGGTAAAGGTTTTTTGTTAGAGCAGTTTAAAGTTGGAGCGATGGCTAGTTGTGTGAAGGGAAAACTACCTGTAAGAGAGGCATCATTGAGTTTTGAAGGGAGGGATACTAGAAATTTCACTGGAGAAATTTAACTTTGGAAAGAGCCTTTTTTAAGATGCCACTGTTAAGTCCTAAGTCAGTATTATAAGCAAAGATATATATATACACACACACACACACACACACACACATATATCTCAAAAAACAAATTCTCTTCACATAATCAATGTTCTAAAACAGAAATGTTAAGAAATTGAGGATAGGTGGGGAATCCTCGATAGGAAAGGCTCGTTATCATTTCTGTTGTTACTTAAAACAACTACACAGTAAATTTTTAGCAATACCAGTTTTATTTTGATTATTTTCTTGGAAAAATATTTGAGAGACCTGAATAAAGACTGAGAGGTAACAAAGGTTAATACACAGAAGCAAGGAAAATTTTAAAATCTGAGTGCCTATCAACTTGGGTTGGGAGAAGGCTATACTTAATGAATATATTGAGTCATTTCCTAGAGGGGAATATGGAATACCAAGCCTACATAGAGGGCATTTCAGATAATAGCTTTTTCACTGAGGTTGATTTAAATCTTTCAAAAACCATTTGGTGTCATTTATCAGCATTTAAACTAATGAGAGCTACATCTCAATTTCTTTACCTAGGAATTACCACCAGTAAGAAAATTTATGTGTCCTCTCTAGCTTTCAGCCTGAGCTGCTCCCTAACAGGGAAGCAGAAGGTCATTTGCCCTCTTTGTAGTTGGTTGGTTTGAGGTTTGCCCTCATGATTTCCAGGTGTTTCTGTATCCTGTTGAAGCTTAATTCTGTTGAAGGACAACTAATGCACGTTCAGCACTTCCCCTTAGAACCATTGCCAATTGAAGGAATCTTCCTCATCCTGAGAGTCAGCAGAAACCTGACCATTAATGAGAGCCTGGAAAGTCGCCTTCCATATGCTTAAAAGAACCTGAGCTGTTAATGCAGTTGTGCTGGATGTATACCACCAACTGATAGGCTGTCACTTAGAGGAAGAGTCAGTTACAAAACATTAATAATGGTGGAAATAACAGGGAAATAGTTTTCTTCTCTTGTTCTCTTTTTCTCATTTTGGTCATGTTTGCATTTCAGTTTTTGGCTTTCACCCTCCCCCACCCCCCACCCCCCCACCAGTGACCAAAGATTTGACCACTCAAAGTCCTGCTCCCTAGAACATTGCTCAACATGGACACCGGTGTGATTGAAGGTGGATTAAACGTCACACTCACTATCCGGCTACTTATGCATGGAAAGGTATGCACCAGCTTGGGAAATTGGGTCATAGTAACTGCTAGGGGAGGGGCCAGGAAGAGAGGGCAGTATCTTGGAGCTCATCAGATTAGCTCTGTAGGGTGTCTGGCTTTAACACTCTCTAGCAGTGTAGATCAGAGTGTAATGGGGAAATGGGCAGACTTCACTGGGAAGCTCCACTGAGAAGGAAAGGCTTAAGGAGAAGTTAGAGCCAAAGACTGTCATACCTGGATGATAAGATTTCACTCATAAAGGTTGCTATATCTTGTGATAGATTTCCCCATCTAAACAATTTTGGAAAATTTCAAGGCGGGGTGATAATGTTTGATGTTTTTAAAAACAATTTATATTGAACAAGAAGATAAAAGTTAATCACTTCTTTAAATTCTTTGAGACCATCACATACATACATTTTGAGTGAAGAAAAGACTACTCCCACCCACTCCCCATCCCAGTGATTCTTAATTTTTCCATTACTTTCACGGTTAAAAATTCCTTTTCATGATAATGAACACTTCGAGTTCCTCTTATTTGACACTAGTTTTCTCCCTCGCAGGAAGTTGGCAGTATCATCGGAAAGGTAAGGCAGTTTCGCTTCAACTCTAATTACTATTTAGTCAGTGTGGGTTGAAATAGCAGTTTGAACTCACTCTTGACTTTTCCTCTTCCAGAAAGGAGAATCAGTCAAGAAGATGCGCGAGGAGGTGAGTTATGTGGAGGTATTTTGGGGACTGTTAGCTTGGGAAGTTAAAAACTTAAAAAGCAAGTACTCCGTTTAAGGAGAGATTAGAAGGGAAGATCTCAAGAGAAGAAGCTAGTATTTTTCTGGCTTGGTTATTTGTAATTACAAATAGTGTGCTGGGAAATGTAGTTCTGGGAAGTGTCAGTTTATTCAAGACATAGGGCAAACTTCTGTAGTCTCTTGGAGGACAAACATGGAATGATACTTGAAATGATGCTGACATTGCCTTGTAGCAGGGTCGTGTATATAGGCAGCTCCATGACCATCTTATTTTAGGAAGGTTTGTATAGTCTATATATGCTCAGATCTTCAGTCTATTTAATCCCTTGGTCCTGTTTCTTATCCAGAGTGGTGCACGTATCAACATCTCAGAAGGGAATTGTCCTGAGAGAATTATCACTTTGGCTGGACCCACTAATGCCATCTTCAAAGCCTTTGCTATGATCATTGACAAACTGGAAGAGGTTTGTTGTTCTCTCTCCTCCCTCATTCTCCATTTTAATTGCTTCTAGATAGCTTAGTGATTTTCAAAGGTCTTTGTAAATTCAAGGACAAAATGCAGACAGCTGTAATTGGACAACAATAAAGTAATAAAAAAAAATAAATTCAAGGACAGACTGGATTGTAAAAATCTGTAATGGGTTCTTTGCTTCCCTTCAGCCTCCTCAAAAATTTGATCATTTGTAGTTTAAAAATAAGTCGACTTCAGTATTAAGTAGTTTGACTGTTGCTAGGGACTCACTGTAAAAACAGTTTTGAAAGGTATGCCACCACTGCATTGGTAAACTTTATGTCCCCAACTCACAGTTGAGTGAACAAAAAGTCATTTTGTTAGGGACCCTGCTGAACATTAATATTCTTCAGAAATACAGATAGATACCTTCCAACCCTGGGCACAGTTAATTTTTTAAAAAATCAGCCTGATAATTTTGTGTTTGAGCTACACTTGGAGGGAATATGTTTTATAGGTTATCTGTTGAAGGGAAATGCTGATTTCAGCAGAAGGAATTTTTTTGTTCACCGAGCCACCTCAACCTTCAGGTGCTGAATTGTTCTAGGTCTTGTCTTCAGTTTCCAGCTTCTCCTTTCTGCAGTAATATTGCTAATTGCTAATTGACACCACAGGCAGAGGAGAGTGTCTGGCTGCTGCTTGATTGGTCCTTGGATACTTGGTTGCTGAAATGCTATTCTTGCCAAGATCGGAAATGTTACCTCTTGACCTGCAAGACTCTGCTAATCCAGAATTTAGGGTTTAAAAAACGTTCAGAAAATGTACTGTTTACACTTGAACCCAAATGAGAAACATGTCCTTGACTTTAAGATTTACATTTAAGCAGTTCCCAGGTCTAGCTATTATGTAGACATTAGGCTGAGCAATGATATTTAACTAGTTAACGTTCAGAAGGCTAAATTTAACTAGGTTAAAACCATGACTTTTTGGATGCAGTATATTGTAACAGGAAAGATTATGGTCTATGGAGCCAGTGTAGTTTTTTAATTTTAAATCCACAGCTTTTTAGATGTTGGGGACAGTACTCAGCCTCAATTTCATTTTTTCTGCAATGATAGTAATTCCAAGAAATTAGAACAGTGATATATAGAAATGTACTACTTAACCTTTCTAGATTTTCAAGAGGAAGTAATTGGTTATTTGAATTTAGAGTTTCATTGTTTCATCTTTTAATATTTTATTTATTTATTTATTTATTTATTTATTTATTTATTTATTTGGTCAATCAAAATAATTGTTTTTCTCCCTACAAAGAATGCTTTCCCCAGGGTGAATAACCATATATAGGGTGAATTCTGAGGAAGTCTGTGGGTGTTACTATCTTTTCAGAAATACTTGTTTTGAAGGGGATATTTTCAGGTATTTGTTGATAGTGATTGTGATATATACAAAATGTTTCTATTAAGGGAAAGTGGTTCCATTATGGTAGTTATGGGTTCTCAGGGATCTGCTTAAAACTTGTTATATTCTAGTGTTTTGACTAACTTATTTTTGTAGGACATCAGCAGCTCTATGACCAATAGCACAGCTGCCAGTAGACCTCCAGTCACCCTGAGGCTGGTGGTCCCTGCTAGTCAGTGTGGCTCTCTCATTGGGAAAGGTGGTTGCAAGATCAAGGAAATACGAGAGGTTGGTGACTTTTGTGCTCCCTTTTGAAAAGATAAGTATTCTACATGTGGTTGCTTCTGTTATATGTGACTAGGAAAAGTTAGCATGTGTTGAGGTGAAGATTTTTATTAAAGTAACAGTTCTTTTTATACTGGGATGAAAAATATTGCATGGGTGTTTTTTTTTTTTGTCGTTTTTGTTTTTTTGTTTTTACAGTTTATACATTTAAAGAACAACAAATCAGCCCTGGCTGGTGTGGCTAAATGGGTTGAGTACTGAACCAAAGGGTCACTGTTTGATTCCCAGTCAGGGCACACACATACCTGGTTTGTGGGCCAGGTCTCTAGGGCGGGGCGTGCAAGACGCAACCACACATTGATGTTTCTCTCCCTCTCTTCCTCCCTTCCCCTTTCTCTAAAAATAAATAAAAAAACATTTAGAAAATTAAAACTAAGACTGAAGAAGTTAGCCAGAATTTCCAATTCTTCCTGACGTTGCATAATTCTTTTTCATGTCTAAAGAGTTTACAATTTAATACATAATAGTAGCAAATTTTTTCCTCGGGCAAATTCAAATTCCTAAATATTGAAGGGAAAATAGGAAGGTATATTGGGATGTAAAGGTAATCTTGCTCTCTTTTAAGTTGGGAAAGTTACATTGAATTATGGAAGCTTTTAACTTACTAGAAGTTACTGAATTGAATATTAGAATGAAATGTAACTCCTAAAGGAAAACAAGCTGAAGTTTTGGGGAGCATGTTGTACAGACCATGAGAACAGGGGTTTGATTCTGTTCATTGATGTATTCCTAGTACCTAGAATGGTACCTGGAACATAGAATGGGCTTAATTTAAGTATTCAATGAATAAGAATGAAAGGTGGGTGACATTTGTGGGGATTTTGCTTGGGCCACAGTTAACATTAGCTTAGAGGAAACAGTCTAGAAGGACTTTTTTCTTGAGAGCAGGTTAAATTTAGGCTGCTATTCAGGCTTATTCTTGGCTTTTAGAGACTAATTTATTTATAAGTGTCATTAAGTAGTCCTATCTGGAATCAGGGAAGTGTGGAAAGGGAAGTTAAAAAGGGTAAAATAGTAGGTGGGATAAAAGTCTGCTGAGCTTTAGGCTCTATGAAGTTGCTACTGGGAGAAATTGGAAGAGTAAGTATGAGCTGTTTTTCTCTGATTTTAAATTTCTTTTTACTCCAGAGTACAGGGGCTCAGGTCCAAGTGGCAGGGGATATGCTCCCCAACTCAACCGAGCGGGCCATCACTATTGCTGGCATTCCGCAATCCATCATTGAGTGTGTGAAACAGATCTGTGTGGTCATGTTGGAGGTAAGCCCTCAGGCTCATGCTGAGAATGGGGGGAGGGTGCTTGTAGGGGAGACAGACTAATCTATATTTAGTAAGACTAGAATTAGGTGAAGCTATTAGAAGTCTCGAATGGGGGTGGGGAAGAGGTTCCCTGAGTTTGTATTTTTCTTCCCCCAGCTTTGGCCTTTCTTATAGTGAGCAAAAATAGAAACTGCTAAGCAGCAGTGATCTTTCGGTTTATAGCAATTCTAGTGGGGTTGGTAGGGGAAGTTTATCTACTGGACAAAAGATGTATCTGGGTTCCTGAGAAGCTAAGTTAAATCTCCTTTTAAATTTGCAAAAATTTGGCTGTGTTCCACTTTGACATGTTTTTTAAATTTCTGTGTTTTGTAGCAGGATTATATTCAAAGTGGTGGTTATGTAGGAAAAATGTATCCGTAATGGTGTTTATGAATGATTTAAGAAGTCCTGGTATGTGCTATTTAATTAAAGCAAGAATAGCAAAATTAAGGGACATTAAAACTTAGAATTGTCATACGGAGTTGGTCCCATATTGGTGACAAAGGAAAGTAGAATTTCCGAGTAGAGTTTAGAAAAATACTGATAGAACCTTTGAACTATTTATGGATGGTGTCTGTATTATCCTAGATGTAAGTAATTTAAGTCACATTTGGGTTCTGTATTTCATATTTTGGCTTAATTTCCTATTCAGGCCTAAATTAAGCTCTAAAAGTCACCAACTAAAATGTACATATATGAACACAAGTTTTTCATATTCGTTAGACTTATTTGAAAACATGGAAATAATGCCTAAATTATTATAGGGGAATCTACCTTGATGAGAATTAGTATGCGCTGTGTAGTCCATGGATCATCTTACTACTTACATTAAAGGCAAGTAACTACAGATGATTTCAGATGAGGTGTAGCCAGAGACAACGTTGGTAGGTGAGGGAATGGAAATGCAGTCTTTAATTTAACTGACCTGTGTGAGCTTAAGCCACACAGCTGAAGCAGCTTTGAAACCTTATCTCTTTTTGTTTTTTTCCCCTCTGACTCTCTCCCAGTCCCCCCCGAAGGGCGTGACCATCCCGTACCGGCCCAAGCCGTCCAGTTCTCCGGTCATCTTTGCAGGTGGTCAGGTAAGAAAATTCTTATTGCTGAGCTACATATGAACAAGGATTATATTTGAAATGTCAACTTTGCCAGCAGCACATCAGGCCACTGCATGCTTGCTGAAACCCCTACTCTGGCCATAGTTTGACCTGCTTTTAGTTTTTTTTTTATTTTTTGTACTGGAGAAAGCTATGAATGCCAAGCCCTTACTTAATTTTTGGCAGGCAATGGGAGTTTTGTAGGCACTCGAAGAGGTAATTTACTTGGTGATTTAAGGTGGGTTGGCTTAGAAGAAAGGGTTAAATTAAATTGCCTTGGTGTTACTACTTCCCCTACCCCTACCCCATCCATGTATTTATTTGTGTGGGGTATTCTTTAGAGGTCTGAGTAAAGGTAGCAAAGAGTTAGACCTCTGAAGGCGATTCTGGATGGTGGTCTCAAAATTGGGGTTCCAGAACTTGAGTGTCCTACAAACTTCCCTTCCCCTCACCTCACCTCCCCTACTCCTACCCTTCACTACCAAACTCCAGTGTGTTGTCCCCCAGGCTCTTACCCTCATAAACACTGGTTTGAACCCATATGGCATAACAAATCAGATGGGGTAAGGGTTCAGTGTACAAGAATAGAAGGGGGAGAGCATGTTGGGCAGTGGTGCTTTGACCTTTGGTGTTGGAGTAAGAACACCAAAGTGCCCACCCCTTTGGGCTCTCTACTCCTTCATCCACCTAAACTCTTGATCCTTGGCACATGGCTTATTACGAAGTTAGATTTTTGTGACGAGCACTGATCACCATGGTAGTTTTATGCTTTGTTGTTTACTATTTGAGGAGTAGGTAGGTCAGTTTTTTAAATACTGGAGTTCAGGTTGGAATAGTGACTTCATCTTGGTAGCTGCCTAAATAAGTGCATTACTCAAAATTCCCTTTTCCACATAGGGTTGCCCTATGAATAAGCACAGTTTTTTTTTTTTGTCCTATCTTGTATTTGATCTGGGAAAGCGTAAACTTGAAGTCTGTCTCATTCACATTGTACTGAGTTGGCATAAAACTGAACAAGTTTTGGGGGACTTAGTTTGTCATGTAGTTCTGGGAGTTTTCACAAGAACTTAATCATGTCATAGTATTAACTGAAAGTTTAGTACCTTGCTTTTAACACTAGTCTTATACAAACTGGTTTGATCAAAGGACTTTTCAGTCATTCTGGTTAGGGGCAGGATAAGAAAAGGCCCAGCCAGAGTCAGTGTAGCAAGGCTTAGCTTTAGGAGTTTTTTTCCTTCTCCTCAGGAACTCCAGGTTCCTGCTCTTCTGGATTCTTCTACTCCCCATTGGGATTATAAACAGTCCTGTGATGGGAGACAACAATCCTTTCTATTTATAATTCTTCATTTCCCTTTCCTCCCCCCACCACCCCCTTCTTACCTCTTTGCTTCCCTCCCCTCCCTCCCCTTTATTCAGTTGACCACCCTCTAAAAGCTTGCAGCTTCTTCCATGAGTGGCCCTGTCATGGATTATTCACATGGGCCTTTTTAAATGGACCAGTTCATGCAATGTCCACAGGTGGACCTGTGTCTTTTGTTCCTTTGTGAGAAAGTGGGCTCTATAGGGGTTCAATTTAATCCCACACTGACCAGGAGCTGGGATCAGCTCTGTTGCCCTTACCCCTTCATTCTTACTGAAAATAGCCCAATTGTGCAGTATGAAATCTGCCTGTAGGTAACTTTTTTTTTTTAATTGACTGATTGCAGCTCGTTTCAAATTGTGTTGTGAGCTACTTTTTAAAGGAAAAGAAAAATTAAACAACTTTTTTTGTGTGAATTTCATGCTGGTGACAAGGTGCCGGATTGACAGCCCTGGAGACTGAAATCCTCTATTTATCCACAGGACAGGTACAGCACAGGCAGCGACAGTGCGAGCTTTCCCCACACCACCCCGTCCATGTGCCTCAACCCTGACCTGGAGGGACCACCTCTAGAGGTGAGAGGGGATGTTCAGTCTCCAAGGCTCACTCAATCCTTCCGCCTCAGCCGAGACTGCCAACACGCGGGGGGCCAGTGGCGCTGGTGATTTTTGTGCTGTGGACACCACCTGTCCACGGGGACCTGGACTGACCCCCCCACACCTCATTTCACACAGGCCGCGTAGCCCACCAGATGGTAACACCAATTCTCCTTTTTTTTTTCTTTTTGTTCAACCCCTCTTCCTTGTCTTCCACTCCTCCCCCATTTTCACCTTCCTACCCCAACCTGGGTGTACTTTTGGGGGTACTGGCCACTGATGTGAGAAGCCTCACATGGTTTTAGCCAGCCAGTCCTTCCTTCCCTGCTTTTCCTGCTCCTCTTTGTCCCACACCCCATTGTCCTGGAGACCCAGCTCCCTTTTCGGAGGTTATATGGTGTGGGGGGAGGAGGGTGTAGTGGGAGCTGCAAGTGCCTTTTATGGAGGGGAGGTGGGAGAAGGCAGGATTTAGAATACTGAATTTTTGTGTGTGTGTGTTCTGTGGTCGTCTCCCTAGTACTTAGGGACTCAGCTAGTTTCCAGTGCATTTAAGGTCTTTAGGCAGATGTAGAGACAAGTAAGATAGGAAAGGGGAAGTGTTTCAAAACATGCCATGTAGGTTTGTGCAAACACAAATCACATTACCATGATTGGTAGAATGGTTGGGGTGGTTGAGGGAAGAGACCCTTTTTCTCCTACGCTACCTTGTACACAGGGAGAAAGAAGGGGGCTTGGTCGAGTGAGGCATTGCTTAATTCAACTTCCCACATTTTCATTAAGAAACCCATGTGTATTTTGCCTTTGATTGCAGGGAATGTGGCTCCCTTCATAGGCTTTCAAGAATAATTCATCGTATCTAGGGTTCGAAGAAGGCCAACTCGGGTCTGACTGTATTTGTGAGATAGCATTTACTGCCGCAATCCCTGGCCTCCCCATTCTTTAGTTCAACTCTGGCTTCTTGGCTAGTTGAATTCTGTCTTTTTCTTCCCACTGGGTGGCTGTCCGTGATTGGTTTTTAATAGGAACTGTTTTCCTCCTTTTGTAGGCCTATACCATTCAAGGACAGTATGCCATTCCACAGCCAGATGTAAGTTTTGTTTTTACTTCTTGTTTTGAAAAGCTCCTTCTCCCATCCAAAATTGTCTTGCTCCTTTCTTCCATGTAGGCAGAAATGCGTTGGGTCTTAAACTATTGCAATATCACAAGGCAAAACCAACATTTCAGCCCTTAAATAATCTTTAATCAGGGCATAGTAGTGCCTTGTTTGTCTTTTGACATTTAATCCCTGGAAATTATAATCTGGAAAACTATTAGGTTTTGCTTTCCCCCATGTTCCAGATTACTCTATCTAAAAGAGAAATGTTCTGTGGTATTCTGTCATTTGTTATTTTTGGGCACAACTTAAATTGACAGTGGACTGTGCATCTCTGTATAGAGTCCTTTCCAGGGGGTAATGGGAGGTGGGTTTGTCTTTGGGTATTCATTCCTCAATTTGAGGTGATAATTATAAAAGCATCTGGAGGGGTGGGAAAGGGGCTTATCTACACACAGAAGGATAGGAAGGAATATTTGGGTATTCAACTCAATAAAACCTTCTTGCCACTAAAAACTCATTTAAAAAGTGTTGGTATTCAGACTTTGTTACAGGGCATTTCTTTCTGCACTTTTCCTCTACCTTTACTAACCCTTTTAGGTGCTGAGCATTAGACGAGGGAAGTTGACTTTGGCTCTTGGTTAGTGGTTTAGGCCCCAGGAGGAGAAGTATACTTGAAGAGGGATTATTTTACAACAGCCAAGACAGTTTATATAGATGAAAAATAGCTGTAGAAACTAGTAGGGGGGTGGGGGCTAAAACCCAGTTTCCTTTCATCCTAGTCTCTTTTCTTCTTGCAGTCTCCTTGCCGCCCTCATCTCCTTCCCTTCTCCCAATTCTGACAGAACCCTGCATGGTGTGTTTTCCCTAGCACCACTGCACAGTTTGTTTACCTAGCCTGTCTGTGCTTATCCCTGAGGCAACTTTCGTAATGGCTGCAAACACCTTCATTAAATAGCCCTTGATGGGATGGTTCTTGGGCTGGTAGTGCTGCTTTTCACACACCCAGAATGCATTCATTCTCTCGTACTAATTCCCATTCTAACCCTTCATAATCTGCCCATCCCCAGAATTGTGGTAGAAGCCCCATTCTTACCCACTGTTGTAGTTTTGAGTAGTAAAGCCAACTTCGAGGATCAGGAACTCTGCATTTTCAAATTTGAATGTGCTTGAGCCCTGGCTCTGTTACTCTTCTAATGCCGGCCTCTCCTGTTTCCTCCCTGCAGTTGACCAAGCTGCACCAGTTGGCAATGCAACAGTCTCATTTTCCCATGACGCATGGCAACACCGGATTCAGTGGTATGGATACCTCAGTGTTTATTTCTGTAAGGTGTAGTGTGAGACAGAGGCCAGCCCCGATGTCTCAGTTTGACATCTGTTTAAGACAAACTTCGTACCCAGCATCCTGCTGGTTTAAACTTGCCTATCTTCTGTGGCTAAACCAAAGGAGGTAATGTGTTTAACTTGGTTTTCATTTGGGGTGAGTTATTCTTTAAAAAAAAATAAAAAGGGGGCCCTGGAAGGTTTGGGTTGAGGTCTGGGGATGCTTATCAGGCAAAGGGTAGGCTGACATTTCTTATATCCTTACTGCTGCCCCTTTGATCTGATTGGCACCCCCTTTCTCTCCACCAGTTTTCACAGACCTGGGTAGAGACAGTCCATTTATGCCAAATTGTGTAGTTTTTTGTTTTGTTCTGTTTTGTTTTTGGGCTTTTTTTTTTTCTTTTTTTTCTGTATAAGGAATAACTTGTCCGATAGGGTTAGGATGAGACCACCAAACTCATTTTCACTTGTATCTTAACAGGCATTGAATCCAGCTCTCCAGAGGTGAAAGGCTATTGGGGTAATGATTAAAAAAAAAATCTGTAGTATTCTACTGTTATATTAATAAACTGGTGGGAGTCTTGTTTCACTGCCCATGACATACCAGCAACATGCACATGGCAGAAATAAGCTGAGAGAGCAAAAGGTTGGGCCTGGTGCCCCTGAGGGTCCCTTGCTGGATCTGGCCAACCCCCTTCTAAACATGGTTGAGTTTAACAGCCACAGCTGAGAGTAGGACTAGCCTTGCAAGTTAGCTAGCTGCCCTGATCCAGTCCAGGTGCCATTATAGATGGGTGTGGGTGTTTGCTAATCAGATTTTTTTTCTTTTTGTTTGGAAAACAATAAAAACCAGAACAAATTAATGAGCAATTGAGCAAAAGACAGGGAATAAATCTGGAGAAATGAACTTTGCTCACCTGACTGCCATTTCATTCTCTCTGACCTTCAAGTGTAGGTTAGGATAGTGTGTGTGGGGGGGGAGGTGTGGGGGGGTGCTGGGCACTGTTAATATGATACAGGTGTATTTAAAGCAACTGCATGTGTGCCAAGAGTCCATGGTACCCAATAACAGGCATGATATTGGCACTGGTGCTAGTGAGCATCAGGTGAGATAAAATTGGAACACAACAGCTGGAAATTTTAAGCAGAAAAGGAGAGAAGTGCAGAAGGACTTGGTTAGATTTTGGTCCTGTTTAAGCATATCACACTCCCTTCTCCCTTGCTTCCATCCCCTTACACACTAATAGGCTGGGCTTTGCAGGAAATGGCATGAAGTCAGCTCTTCTGAGTGTACAGAGGAACCTTTCCAGCATTATTTCTCCACCCCTCTACCCCTCTTGACTCCTTGGAGGCTTTCAAGTTAGTGATGAATCCCAACAGCCAGTGCTGGGTTTCCAGTTTGTTTTCTTCTGTTAGATTAATGTGCGGCTCAGTTGGGATTTGTAGGCTGTGCATTGAACTTCCTTGCTCTCTTCTGTCTTTTAGCAGGTTTGGATGCATCTGCTCAGACTACTTCTCATGAACTCACCATTCCAAATGATGTAAGTATAGTTAGTTGGGTTGCATTGGATGAAATTATGAGAATTAGTTTTAAAGAATAGACATCTTAGCAGTTTTAAGGTCTAGGGAAAGAAAATGGAGGGTTTAGATGTCAAATTAAAGATTTTAAAGTACCTGGACTCCTGAATAAGAATCAGTGGAGACAAGTGGTAAAACTTGTTGAGTATTCATGAGGAACAGAGAACCTTTTCATATCAAGAAGAAATTCCCATTTCCATTGGTTTCTTGTAGAATCTGAAGCCTTATGCTTAAAGTAGTGGTCTTTGGATGTTGTATGTGTGTCGTTCAACATAGTACACACTACATGCGGCTATTAATAAATTCAATTTTTCATTAGTCATACCACACTTAATATGTTCAGTAATCACTTATTAGTATCATAGTACTGGACAGTATGAATACAGACCAATTTTTTTATTTTTTTCTCAAGGCAAAAAAGCGTTATAAATTAGAGTTCTCTGTCAGTACAGTAAAGTGATCATGGCAGGATGAGTTATAGGCATATTTGTTGCCCCCCAAAAATGAAAGATACCTTTATTCCTAGGCTTGTGATGAATTAGGGTTATCATTTTGGCTCTGTCTTTAAGTTTACACTCTCAAGAAAATGAACTGATACTCCTAAGAGTCAGTCAGCTCAGTTGGCTCTGACCTGTAGTAGTCAGACAAAAGAATAGCCAAGAGTTAAGAGCAATCTATAATTCAGTCAGGAGTATATGAGTAGAGTGTATAGGGTGCAGATAGTAGTTTCTATTGCCTTGTTTATTGACCCAAACTATGGAAGGCTGGATGGGAGGACCTATTCTTGGACTTAGTCATGCTATTACTAATTTGGCATGCATTCTTCTTTTTCTTCCTAAAGTTGATTGGCTGCATAATCGGGCGTCAGGGCGCCAAAATCAATGAGATCCGTCAGATGTCTGGGGCGCAGATCAAAATTGCGAACCCAGTGGAAGGATCTACTGATAGGCAGGTTACCATCACTGGATCTGCTGCCAGCATTAGCCTGGCTCAGTATCTAATCAATGTCAGGTAAGGGTTCCCTACCTTTTTTGCCTTACTGATGTCAACACACAAGTAATGTGTGTGTTGGGGAAAGCTAAAATGCATTATTAAATGTGGGATTATTTGGGTAATAGGAGTGGGTGGGGGGTTAGGTGGAGATGGGGGGAGCAGTTTTAAGTCCTGTTTTCATCCATTCTTAGAAGAAAAAGTAACCAGGTTGTAGTTGGTTTGCATGGGCTTGGAGGAGGAAGAATAGAATGCTTGAATTTGACCTTTGATAGTTTTGGGAGTGCAAAGGTTGGGGAACTTGTCTTCAGTACTAGTACTCTGACTCAGTACTCAGGTGCTCTGACTAGAGCACCCATACTGAGAACCAGATGTGGGTCTCTTGCTGTATATGTCTGTCATATAGACTAGTATTTCTCTCAGTGATTGGGTTTAGGCTCCAAGGTACCCTTAATTGAAATAAGGATGAAGAAGTAATGTGACAGTAAAGCAGTTTCTTGGAGGCAGCCATTACCATTTATTATGAAAATGTTCACTGTTCTCAAATTGCAAATGTGTTTCATTGTTCAGAGCTTGTGGCAAGGGGGAGGCACAGGTTTTCAATATTTCAGAACTGTCCAGTGTGTGTTCCCTTTTCCCTCTAGCATTGCATCTAATGATGACTTTCTGAGGTTATCGTTGTTACTAAACGCATGATTGTAGCAGGACTAATCACAGTCCAGTGGGCATCCTACAAGGCATTTTAAAAATATTTCTTGCTTTTTAAGCATAAATGCTTTAGCCACATTCTCGTTGCTTACTAACATTTTAAACTAGTGTTAGCCCATTTCCCAAGGATCTTAGCTATCCTTTTTATGTAGCCTTTCTCTAGTTATTTACCACTGTAACTGTTTGGTCTCTGTTGAGTTCATGAGTCCTAGTGCAAGGGAAAGGAATTCACAAGTAAAGAGTTTTTGTTGTCATGCTTTTACTGACCATGTATTTATTACATGGTCTTTACCCCTTTGTTAAGAATTTATCAGTTCCCTAGTAGTGATTCTGACTTTTTCCCTGGAGTCTTTTTATGCCTCTGGCTACTTACTACTCTTTGTGTAGAAAACATCTGTGTTTGAATCTCCTTTCTTCTGCAGCTACCAAGCACATCAAATTCTTCATGTTTAGGGTAAAAAACTCTTCACAGAAGCTGTTTACAGAGGTTTGGTCCTGTTGTTACTAGTTGAGGGTGGATGTTAAGTGGCAGGAATCATGTTCTTAGAAGCTGGAAATTTTCTTCTTGGATAGGCTTGCCTAGAGTATTGTCACCTGCTCAATGGTGTTTAAATGTAACCTGCTTGCCTGACTCTTCTCCGTCCCCTGCCCCATGTTAAGTCAGTGGCTACATTGTAAGGAAGGAGAACTCTCCACCTTTGTTTTCTAATTTAGTCACTCTTCATGATCATCCTGTTTAATAAAACTGTCCAGGCTATGGATTTGGGTTAAAACTTCTTGAAGCCTCATTTAACACCAGCGTTTACTTCTTGCTTTCTCATCTTGGCCCAGTTTGAACGCAAAATACAAACTGGTTTTATTACTGATACTAGGCAAGAAAGATTTTTGTGCTTTCAGTAATGGGTCATAAGCATCTCTGCCCTGATTTTGGCAATCCAAGTTCCTTTTTTTATCCTCTCCTTGATGGATTGCTGTTGTCCTGGATTTATGTAAACAAAATGGAGTCTTAAGAGGAGCCTGCTTACCCTTGAAGAGAGTTCATCTTGTAGGGTGGGTTGTCCAGACAGACTTCAGCAGGTACCTGCAGGTTATTGCTGTTATCATGAGCTTATTTTAAGAGTAGAACCAATATATTTACTTTCTGAACATAAAGTTTTTGGCAGTGCTTGAGTTTCTACTGTAAGGATTGTGTTACAAATACGCTCAGTCATAAAACAAAGAGCTTTTTTCCTTGCCAGAAATGAAGGTTCCCTAGTTCTTATCTACACTTCTGTCCTCAGGATTTTTCTTTGAAAATGTTAGTCTTTGAAGTTTGAGATTAGTCAGTGACCTGCTTTGGTCTCTTTTCCCTGTCCATCGTAGTATATTGATTAGATTGCTGTGGAGATGGAAGAAAACTTGTATATTACAGGAAAAATTTTTTAAAAAAATTCTGTGGGTTAATATCCCAAAGCTTTACAAGTGATTGGTAGGGGAAGCATTTGTTCCTTGTTTGGAGAGTGGCTGCTTGGATTGTCAGTTAAAACCTGTCCTTGACTTCTGGGTCGGATCAGTATGTCGTACATGGAGGTGTGTGCTGTGTTTCTTTTCTCAGTCTGTCAGCTTTTTCTTCACTGTAGCAGTTTTAAATAGCACTGTGGAATGAAATTTGGCAAGTATACATTTTTAGAGGGTGGGATATAAACTAAAAAGAAACAGCTTGTTACAAGTTGGTATTAGGTCTTCCTAATTGACAACCAGAGGCACTTAACCGATAACTGAAGCAGTTTTTGTCCTGTACTTTTTTTCCCTTTTGTGGTCTTCCCTTCCACCCACCCGTTTTTTTTTTGTTCCTTTTTTCCTCTGTTACAGTTTAGAAAACGCTAAACCCTCCTCCCAGGCAGCCTCCGTCACGATCCCTGATCACCTCAGCATCAACCTCTCTCAACCCTCCACCCCTTCTTCTTCTTCTTCCTCCTCCACCACCACCCCCTCGCTCGCCACAGCGGGGACCTCCGACGCACCCTCCAGCCTCCCCAACCCTCTTCCGACCGCCCCTTGTGTCTCCAGTCTGCTTGGCATGAAACCCATCCCTCTCCTGGCTCTAAATGTTGTGTCTGCTGCTAAGGGTTCCGGGGCTTCAGCTACCACCACCACCACCTCTGCTGTGCCATGTGTAACTAACAAACTGAAAGGCGAGAAACAGAGATTCTCCCCCTACTGATTGCGTATTTTGAGGCATTCCCTCAAGTAATTCTTGGTTCATTTTGTTTTCCTTTGTTAACATTGGTGAGAACCAAACAAACAATTGTGAGCTTGTGACATTTCCTTTTTACTATTGGGGGGGGGGATAGTAGGGTGGGGGTGGGGGCAATGGTATCGTTGTTTAGGTTTTGGCCATTTCAGCTCAGTGCCTGTTTCAGAGTCTTACTTGTTGAATACTTTATCTGGAGCCACAGTTCTTGCTTTTTCTCTCATTGTTACTTTTTTGTAGCTTTATTCTGCCTTGCAATATAACAATGTCTTAGGCTCTGTGTTAATGAATAAAAGCTTCTCCGTTAACCTTTATTTTTTAAAAAAATTATTTAATGGTTAAGTTAACAGCTGGTCTTCTTGGCCAGATTGTGTTTCTAGATGTAATAAAGTTGCCACAGTAAGAATCTTAGTTGACTGTGTGCTGTGAAGGGTAAAGGGGTGGGAACTTGTGACCCGTAGCTTCTTAACTAGGGAGTCTATAAAACTGACTGGACCTCTTTGTATCCCTGGTTAATTTTTAGTCCTTTGTCATTCCCCACAAAGAGTGATGGGCCTGTCACGGGATTCAATCCTGAGGGTCTTCCATAATTGGCAGGAACCTTCTTCAGTGAACAATAGTTTCTCTGACTTTTCACATCCCTTACCATGCCAACAGCAGCAAGTAACCGGGGTGTCCATCTCCGGCTTGTTTCCTCTGGTGAGTGGTCACTCTGAGGATCTTTTATAGGTCATACATACTAAGAGGTTATTCATTTACCCAGAATAGGGAAGCAATTTGGGAAAAGTCTCAAAAGTTTGCCAGCTTGTCTGCATTCCCCTGAACTGGCATTACTTCACTTCCTATCACATTGGGTAAACCTTGAACAACCAACCTGTGTGTGATATCACCCAGAATTTGACAGGATTATGTCCTGGTCATCCTAAAGTAACCCTGATTTACTAGACTAAGTCCCTTTATCTTTCCATTTCTTGTTTACCCTTCTGGCTCCCCAACCAACCCTCTATTTACCATGAGTAGAAAATTATAACCTTAAGATTTGGAAGGAACCATTAATACCAACTACAACTCATCGATTACTCATTTATTTGATTTAACAAAAAATTGAGGCCCTAGGAAAATTCACATTTGCAAATCACATGAATGACTACTGAGGACTTAAAACTCAAAGTGTACTTAATATCCCTGAAGACTTACTTTTCTTATTCTAAAACCCCAGTTCCTTCTTCATAAAAGGGTAGAAATACTGTAGGTTTAATGGTAAAGGGCATCTGCTAGTATTCCAGTCAACCTGAATACATACTGCCAGTGCAATGAAAGTGTGATGCCCTTCTTCCCAAGCAAGACGTTAGAGAAATGCTGCTGAGTTTTTTTTCCTGATAACTTTTTCCTAAATTCCCTTTGGTTTATAGTGTTAAGAAAAACTAATTGCTCATGAGTATTGCATTATATATTTATTATCATGGTATTGTTGCCCCTCAAACCCAGATTGGCCTATGAGTTAGTTTTTACGTGTCACAAGTCCACGTGGAGGACTAGAGGGGCAAACTTCAGTTTATTGTCTAGATAGGACTTTTCTTGTTCAGTTGCTAGTTGCTCCTTTATCATATAGTCCAGTTCTGCCTTAGGTGAGATGTTTTTGTAGTTTGGACTTAATCTCAGTCTTGCTGATACCATCTTCCCCAGAGACTTTGTAATTTTGTGTGGTTCTTTATTAGAATGCCTCTTTACCTAATGAGTTCTCCCTAAAGGAGGATGGCTGGGAAGGAATCCAGACATTTAAGGGACTGACTACCATCACCAAGAGTCCACAAAGTATTTGTGGTTGGGTTTTCTTAACTCCTCGTCCCCTTTATACTTGCCCACTTCTTTCAGTCCCTGCTAAGGCTGTGTGCATAAGTTCTGGACAGTTCTTTCTAAGCTCTCTTTGGTGCTGAAGTGCTGCCACCTTCTTGCATGAACTTAATTTTTTTAGGTCCTAGATCTAAACTGTTCCCAGCAGATCTTGTGAATTTTCAGTTCCCCCTTAAACTCTTAGACAGGGCCTGTTTACATTACCTTAGATTATCCCATTTTGTTGCTGGCAAGAATCGACCCTCTTTTAAGAAAAAAGATTCCTCTTTATGCTGATGTGGAAATACCATTTCTGACATAAAATTAGTAGTTGAAAGACCCATCTATTTATTGTCCCTTGTTTTCCTTCCCCCTCCTGGCCAGCTTTTATCTTTCAGTGTTGTGGAAGAGATACAGATGGGGAAGTGTTCATGCTCCCTTGACTAGAGACCACGAATAGGTTATGCCACACATTTGAAAGTCTTTCGGAAATAAATTTTTGAAGTGAAACTTCAGTTGTAATATATTAGTCTTATTTACTAATAATAATACAATGTAATATAATGTAAACTGTCTTGCTGGCTACCTATTATCAGTGAAGACAAAGGCCTTACATACCTTTTCATCAAAGCCCAAAATTGGATTCTGGGGCTTCAAATGATGTATTTGAAACAAAGACTTTGTAGCTAGGTATGTTTGGATGGAGAATTTGTCTTAATACCACAGATTTGGAAGCTTCTAGAATAGAATGAGTTAGGGAGTTATTAACATTATTTTGGCTTTCACTCTTAAATCCTGAAATCTAGGCCTAAAAACTATAGATTAAGTATACTTCTTGACTCATACTTACTATACTTGTTGCTCCCTCTCTGACATGTCTTAGCATTTAAAACATCATTATCTCTTAATAGTTAGCTAGTAAGACTGTTCTAGAATAAAGATTCTCCATCATTCCCCCGCCAAATTATGAGTATATTTAGCAAGTTACAGAGGTAGTAGAAGGGAGCCAGCTGGGCTGTGCAGGTTTAGGAAACAAGTTACAGAAGCAAAGAAGACCCCTTGGAGCTTAGGAGAGAGAAAGGCAAAGGTGTAATGCTCCTGGGAGGATAGGAGGGAAGGGAAAGATCCATCCAGGTGAGCTCTCCAGAGGGAAAGAGTGCCTTTTTTTTTTTTTTTGAAGCTGTCTTGGCAGCCTAGTGAGGCTGTTTTTACATACATGTTTTTTCTAAACTATCACTATCTTAGGAGGAGTGGAAATAAGCTCAGCAGTAAAGAAACATTGCTTCTGCCTTAGCAGATGTGGCTCAGTTGATTGCAGCATCCTCTTGCAAACCAGAAGCTTATAGGGTCCTGGGCAGGGCACATGTCTAGATTGTGCAGATTGAATCCCCAGTCTGCGCACATACTGGAAGCGAGGGGTGGATGCTTCTTTCTTGCATTAGTGTTTCCCTTTCTCCCTTCTTCTCTAAAAGCAATGAAAAAATGTCCTCAGGAGATTAAAAAAAACATTTGCTTCTGTGTTTTGTGACACTGACAGGAGACTTTACTGCGTGGTATATTCTCAAAATATTTTTTATAGAGAGAGGAACATCGATTTGTTGTTGTATTTATTGGTTGATTCTTGTATGTGCCCTGAATGGGAATTGAACCTACAGCCTTGCCATATCAGGATGATGCTCTAAGCAACTGAGCTACCCGACCAGGGCCATATGGTGTTCAACATCTGTCACAAAGGTTCAGAAGAGCACTGTTTGAGGGATGCTCGTTGATAGCAGAGGTCCTCAGTTCACTTTGGTTCTGAGATAATTTGCCCTCATTAAGCTGGGATTGCAGGGATTACAGGCACATAGTTTTAGGTAACTCAAGGAATCTTAAAATGTTACCCCTGATACTGAAACACTGATTTTGTTTCAGATAAACTCTCCTTCACAGTTCAACCAGATCGAAAGTTTTGGAGGTGAGGTGCAGCTGGGCACTCAAGAAAACTAACTTTGAGTTCTTGTTTTGTGTTACAGGCTTTCTTCGGAGACGGGTGGCATGGGGAGCAGCTAGAACAATGCAGATTCATCCATAATCCCTTTCTGCTGTTCACCACCACCCATGATCCATCTGTGTAGTTTCTGAACAGTCAGCGATTCCAGGTTTTAAATAGTTTGTAAATTTTCAGTTTCTACACACTTTATCATCCACTCGTGATTTTTTAATTAAAGCGTTTTAATTCCTTTCTATGTTCAGCTGTTAATGCTGAGATCCATATTTAGTTTTATAAGCTTCTCCCTGTTTTTATTTTTGTTTTTTTTGGCTCATGAATTTTTTTTTTCTGTTTGTCATGGAAATGTAAGAGTGGAATATTAATACATTTCAGTTTAGTTCTGTAATGTCAGGAATTTTTCAAAAAAAAATTAAAAGATGGACTGGAGCTTTTTCTTTGTGAATAGAAACTGGATGCCACAGTGATTCATGTGGGTTTTATTCCTGTTGTCTTGCTGTTTTATTTTGTATCTTTCATCCCTCAAAGGACGAGGACCCTGCTTGGGTTTTTAATATGAGCCTTTATTCCAGTTGTTTCTTCTGTTTACCACTCCATCTTTTTTTTTTTGTAGCCCTTGATTGGGTTTTCCCTTGAGGCCTGCATTGAAGTGATCCTAATAGTTAGGGCAGTCTGGCAGTGCCTTTGATTCCAAAGATTGGAGATTACATTCTCTAGGATTTACCTGTAAAGAATAGGCAAGCAGTTTCCACTGGGGGGTAGGAGGGTGTCGGGACACACGCATACGCACGCAAACAGAAGCAGTTGGAAGTGTGTTGGACTGGGATTCAGGTTGCTAGGAATGTCCTCTTGCCCAAGCTAAAGTGCCTTGATTTTTAATAACTATTCATTTATAGTCCTCTTCTCCATATTAAGAGTAGGTGTTTTAAGATCTTCATCCTTTAAAGTTACCTGCTCCCTTTTATGCAGATAATTTTAGCAGGTGGTAGCTTTAAGTGATGTTCACTTAGAAAAGCATTAAAGAAGTAATGTGTCCATGGTCCTCAGATAATGTCTGGAGCCCAAGGCTACTACTTCATGTGTGCTACCCCACTCGTTTACCAAGAAAACCCTCAACAGCTGGGCCTGCGTGGAGTGGTTATATTTCAAGGTTTTTCACAGGGATTACAATATGACAATCTCCACCCCAATCAGGCACCAAGATAAAAGCAGGGACTTAACACTGCAGTTCTTCAGCCTGAGCCATCACATGCTTTTACAACCTTCTAACCTCCCGCCTAGACCCTAAGCCAGGACTTGGGCAGAGAAATGGAGGGACAAAGAAATTAGTTACATTGCACCTGAGAAAACTCAAGAGGATAGGACCCAGCCTTAGTCTCCCTCCTCAAGTGCAAAATGTGTAAACAGTAAACAAAATGCAAAAGTGCAGTTAAGTGGCTCCCTTTCCTCTTCAGGGTTTGGGGGAAAGGTATAGAGGATCATAGGAGGCAAGTCTGGTTTCTCTACTGCCTGTTTGCTGAACATAACGGGGTGGAGCAGGGAGGGGCCAGTTTGCCCTTACCCACAGCTCTAGGGCAGTCCTTGATTTCCACAGCTGCCAGCATCCCTAGAGTTTAGCACGTGGATAGATCAGGGGTTGGTCTCCCTTGAGCCTGACTTAAGGCTGGGATAGCCCCATTTTTCTCTGTTGATTATGTGGCGCATATATATTATTTATATAAATATTTCTCTATGTACAGGAATAAGAGTGGCTTTCATGGAGGGAGGGAGGCTGGGGGCTGCGAGGCTTCGCCACTGTTGGAGTTGTCCAGTTCAGTGCTGTCACAGTCTGAGTCCTCGGAATTGGGAGGGCCCTGTGAAGAGTAGACATGCAGTGAGGTGTCAGGCTCAGTGTCTCTTGACATTATAGATAGATACCTTCAGATTCCTTCACTGAAGTCTTTGTTTTAATAGCCAGCAGCTCACAGATTTTATTACCTCCAGATTTTGTTGCTTAGGCCCTTCTCCAAGGCTTGAGAACTCCTAGTTTCAGGATTCCTCCCTGGCTGTGATTAGAGCTACTGTGTAAGCAAACCTCCTAAGCTCTCCATCCTACAGGCCTACTATTCCACCAGGTGGAAAATTTGCTCTTTGGTATTGGTGGAGACAGATTAGATATTGAACGACCTGAATGATAAATACCTATGTTTTGGCCTCTGCACCTATTCTCCCCAGTAGCTCTCAAATGACCATGTATGTTTACCGTCCAGCACCTGGCTGTTTTTTTTTTGTTTGTTTGTTTGGTTTTTTTTTTTTGGTTACTCACCTTGTTCCCTCTGAGTAGGTCCTGGTGCTGGATGGGCAAGGAGCTGGGTTCAGGGCCAGTAACTACCTCTGAAGCAGGTTGGTCCAGTGGGATTTCTGACCCTTGGGAACACATGTCATCAGACCGCTCATCTGGCCGCTCATCAGTGTTGGTACTGCCAACGTCAGGTGTTCCACTGGGGGATGGCTCACTAGCTGTACCTTCCTCCCCATCTGATGGATTCTCCGAGCTGAAGGTAGATAGTGACTGGCGCATGTTCAGGCCCTGAGGCCACCTATGTCAGAGAGACAGCTATAGCTTGATGGCGCTCCTTGCAGCCCAGAAAGCAAATGAAGGCTATTATTTATTTTATTCCTTCATTCACCTCTGGTTTGATGTCAGCTCTACCTCACTGTCTACCTCTCCTTCCTCTTCCTCTGATGATATGCCACGTTTCTGCAGGAGAGAGGAGTGGACTGGTCAAAAATGGGAAGAGGTATTCAGCCCAGGGAAGGGGAACAATTATAAAGGGTTATGTAGGGAATGGCTTTAAGGTCAAGAGTTAATGGAATTGGACCCCAGGGGGAGAATAAGGAAAGGAGCTTGGGAACTGTCCCATACTTTACCTGACTTCGGGTGACAGCAGCCCTGTACAGCAGTGCAGCTGGGGTCAAGTGCTGGGACCCAGCCCGGCTTCCTCCCCGTCCCGAGGTCCCTTCCCTTCCAGTTCCCAGCAGCCCCACACCTTCACTAGGCCCTACTGGTGGAGGTGGCTCCCCTTTGGCTCCCCCAGGTG
The DNA here is from genome assembly GCA_004027735.1 of Carollia perspicillata. NCBI lineage: Eukaryota > Metazoa > Chordata > Mammalia > Chiroptera > Phyllostomidae > Carollia > Carollia perspicillata. The sequence goes on from PVKM010003268.1 coordinate 51,996, forward strand.
AATCCGGGCTGGTGGAGCCAGGTGCTGAGCCCTCACTTGGGGGGGTGTCACCACGGGCTGCAGGTGGTGAGCCAGGATCCCCAGGTCCCCCTGTGGCCCCCCGGCCCCGGGCTCCCAGTGCTGCTGACAGCAGATCTGGGGACGAAGAGGACATCTTTCGTAGCAGGAGATCGTGATGCAGCCCACGGAGGGCTGGGGGGCAGGCCTCCCAGGCTGAAGGTCCCCCTCCTAGCACTCCTGGGCTTCCTGGTCCCCCAGGTTCATGGGGTGGCATAGCTGCACGCAGCCCAGGCAGGTCTCCACAGCTGCCCTTGGCGCTGGCCTTGCGGTGACGGGTCTTGCCACGGCGATTCCGTCCTGGTGAGGGGGGACCCTTAGGACACCCAGGAAGACCCACCCCACTCAGGGCTGCATCTAGTTTTGGTAGCAAAGACTCAGTCTTGAGGATATCTGGCCTGGTGGGAGAGGGAAAGGACAAGTTTGAGATTAACAAATTGACTGACTGAAAGCACTCCCTAACTTTGGGCCATACGAAGAGCACATCTCTCCACAACTAAAAACATGTTTTAAATTACTTTTAGAGGAAAGGGGAGAGAGCAATGTGTTGTCCCATTTATGCATTCGTTGGTTGACTCATGTGCCCTGACCAGGGATTGAACCTGAAACCATGGCACATTGGGTCAACACTCTAACCAACTGAACTTCCTGGCCAGGGCTCCTTCCATTTAAATACCAGTATTCCTGGCATCGTTGATTCCTGCCCCTGCTTCTCCAGCACCCCCATTGCTATTTTTGAACCTCAGCACTTAACTCCGGTCTCACCTTTTGCTGTGGGGTGACAGCTTCTGTGGAGCATTCCTCTTCTTGATGAGCTTCTCCATTGTGTTCCCATGCAGGAGGCCTCGGGAGGGGTGTGACTTCAGCAGACCTGGGCACCTCCGCTCTAGAGCTTGCTCCCTCCTAAAGACAGACGCCACTGCGGTTGGGCATGTGAGAGCAGGAGCCAGGAAGGGGGGGACCCAGGCTCAGGAGGATCTGAATTAGGCACAACTCCATGAAGATGAGATTGGGGGCTGCATAAAGGCCTCATGGTTTACCTGAGGAGCTCCCGCTCCTTGAGCTCCAGCTGCAACATAAGGGCATTAAGTTCCATGTATAGGTTGTTGGCTCTTTCCAGCTTCCGTTCATAGTGCTCCCTGATGTCCAAGGCGTGTCTAAAATGGCCAGAGAAGTCCTCAGGTTGAGCTGGCTTCACCTGGTACAATAATCTGTCCCAGTCTCTGGGAACTGGTCCACAGTCCCTGTTTTAGGATATAACCACCTTTCCAAACAGGCACACACCTGAGCTCCTCCCTCCTCCGCATCACTAGCTCCTCTTCTAGGCGGTGCAGACAGGTCCCTTCCGACTTGATTTTCTCGAAGTGCAGCTTTACCTCTTCACGCCACTCTGCCTGGTGGGGTGGAGACACAGTGAGGGGTGAGAAACATGCCTTCACTGGGCATCCATGCAGAAGTCCCCTGCAGGTGTGGGCACTGTTGCAAACTGTTGGAACTAGTTGACCAACGCTGGTCTCAGCCCTCCAAAAGCTCGTCTATGCCATCCCAACCAACACTTCTTCCCTCAAAGAGAGGGAGCTGAGATGTTCATTTTTCTATCCACAGCGCACCTGGGACTTAAAATAAGTCTCCTGGGGTGTGGAAAGGACATCCGCTGAGGCGATGTCCAGATGCAGCAGGATCTGTCGGAATGATGGACGGTTTCGTGGTTTGCTGTTCCTGGAGGAAATGAAGTTGGAGAAAAGGAATTTAAGGGAGAACCAGAAAGGAACTAGGGCATCCTTTCTCAGTGTCCTGGAGAATCCAATCCTACAATGTATTCTGTGACAAAAGAATTCCCTGGTCCACTATTTCTAGGAAACGTTATACTCCGTTAGAGTATCAAAAGTCCTGCAGTAAGCAAACCTATTCTGTCCTATTTTTCAACTTGTTTGCCAAAACAGAAATCCTTTTTCTGAGTGGCACCATTAAAAGAAACATTTTGTGAAATGTTTAACAAAAGATCAGAAATGTTCAACCTTCCATTGGGGTTCCAAACAAAGGTCCAGGGCCTTTCCCTCCTGCATTTTAAGGCTCCACAGTCCTTGCCCAAGGTCACAGAACGCCTGTGTGTCTTAGAATCTAATACAGCCTTGCTGAGTACTGGTCGATTCACTTTCTCGGATTTCTACATTGTAGTCCCCTGTATTCACACACTGAATCCTGGGGCCCTCGGGAGTCCTATCTGGGAGCTCTGTGCCCCTTTCCCTGTTCAGGATTCTGGGCCTGGAGGCCTGGATTCTAGGTGATGGCTAACCATCAGCAGTGCCCCTTTGCTTCCCGGCTTTGCCACAGCACTCTTACCAGCACTGGCGAAGTAGGATTTTGAAGCCATCTGGGCAGCTGGAGGGCACGGGCAGATGCAGACTGTTGCTTCCCACACCCCAGATGATGGCTGAAGAATCCACGTCTTTGTAGGGGATCTCGCCAGTTAGTAGTTCCCATAGCACCACACCAAAGGACCTGGGAATAAGAGGGGACATCACTTGGGAGATGCTCCCTCCAGGGGACCTGCTCCCTGTAGATGCATCTCACTTGCACTCAGACCGTGCAAGGCCCCCTCCCTCCCACTCTGTTCTCAGTCTTCAGCCCAGCCCTCACCAGATGTCGACCTTCTCAGACACAGGCTCGTTACGAATTACTTCAGGGGCCATCCAGGCTACTGTCCCTGCAAAGGACATCTTGGTGCTCTTGTCACTCAGCTCCTTGGAAGTGCCAAAATCGGAGATCTTCACCACATCGTCGTATGTGATTAGCATGCTGGTAAAGAGTATAGTCAGCTGGGGTCCAGGCCCCTCTACACACCTCATCTACCTGCAGCAACTCTATCTTTCCATTAAGTTATTTGGGACACCCAGAGGCAGGGGGCTCACCACAGCCCTCCCGAGATAGGACTGTCATTGGGAGGGGTTTCTGAGATGGCCAATGGACTTAAAACGGGGCCTGGAAGCAGGGAGATGGCCACGTTGACTTGGGTGGGGTCACCTGCAGGAGACCATGCATATCAGTGTCTCCCTGCCTGCTCACTCACTTGGGGGACTTGAGGTCTCTATGGATAATCTTGTGCAGGTGCAGGTAGTTCATGCCACCGGCGATGCCCATGGACCAGTCAACCAGCAAGGAGGGCGTGACAGGGCGGCCAGCCCGCAGTACCTCATACAGCTGGCCCTGGGCGCAGAACTCCATGAGGATGCAGTAGCAAGGAGCCTGGGTGCACACACCCCTGGGGGCCAAACAGTGGTATGAAGCCAGACCGTACTCACATCTGAAACCCCATTCCCACCCATGCCAACTGGGTATCCCCTTTAAAAAGGGAGGGATAGCTCTGGCTGAGTAGCTCGGTTGGTTAGAGCATGGTCCTGATATGCCAAGGTTGTGGGTCTGATACCCAGTCAGGGCACATACAAGAATCAACCAATGAATGCATAAATAAGTAGAACAACAAATCAATATTTCTCTCTCCTTTCCTCTCTCTAAAATCAATAAATAGCCCTGGCTGGTGTGGCTCAGTGGATTGAATGCCAGCCTGCAAACCAAAGGGTCACCAGTTCGATTCCCAGTCAGGGCACATGCCTGGGTTGTGGGCCAGGTCCCTGTAGGGGGCACATGAGAGACAACCACACATTGATGTTTCTCTCCCTCTTTCTCCTTCCCTTCCCCTCTCTAAGAACAAACAGAAATCTTAAAAAAGTAAATAAAATGGAAAGAATAAACATTAGAACTAAATACAAATTAAATGTAAATAAAAATATGTTTGTTAAAACAACCTTAAATAAAAGGGTGGGGTAGATCCCTGCTGCCCAAGTAGGTCTCTGCCCTCAGCAGAGTATCCCCAAGCCCTGCCCTTGAGCCTTACTTGAAAGTGATGATGTTGGGGTGTTTCAGTTTTCGCAGGTGCTTGATGTCAGTCTCCTTCAGGTCCCGTACCTTCTTCACAGCCACCTCCTCCCCATGGAAGCGCCCCAGGAAGACAGCACCCTGGGCCCCTGAGCCCACCCACTGCAGGTCCAGGATTTCCTCAAAGGGAACCTCCCAAAGGTCTGTGGACAGGAAGTGCCACAAAGCTCAGAGAGCCACACTCAGGGCCTTATGATGGTTAAGCACTGGGGAGAGGACTGGGCTGGCTGAAATGACTCAAGGACAGAACAGTAGCCAAAGAAGGTCAAGAAGACTTGGTGGGAGGCGACAGGGAAGGCAATGAATGAATGAATGAATGAATGAATGAATGAACGGGTGGCCTAAAAAGAAACTGGGAAGTCAGTAGCCAATGGATGGATAAGGAGCTTGGGCCAGGTTCTCGGGACAGAGGGTCATTGGCTGATTTAGGTGGGGTTGTCCAACAGATATCCCCAGCAGGGAAACAGAGCGAGTCCCCAGAGGACACGGCCGACACAGCCTACCTTCCTGTTGCTGCTTGTGCTCTGTGGAGTAGGCTTTGCCAATCATGGTCCAGACAGGGCGAAGACAGCCAAAGAGGCCTTCCAGGAAGCCGCTGCCACTCTGGCACTGCAGCCGCACCTCATCTGCTCGAACTCTGGGTGCCCGACTCTCAGGGGACCCAGCGGCTCCCCCTAGGCCCCCTGCATCCTGCTCATGTAGCTGCAGGACACTGTTGGCAAAAGGCTCAGGGGGTGGCTCTCCACCTGGGGAGGGGCTGGGCCCACCCCCGCCCTGCCCACCCAGTGGCACTACATCTCGAAGTACACACTGGGTGGGCGTCAGGTCTTTCTCAGGGGTGCAGTCAGAAGTGTCTGGGTCCAGTTTGCGCATGGACGCCTCGCTTAGGGTGGACACAAAACCCCCGAAGGAAGGGGAGGGTGTGCGGGTCTCATGGAGGCAGGCCATGACCTCTGGGCCCCAGTGTGGTGGTGAGCCGTGGGCCCTGTGGGAACAAAGGAGGGAGAAATGGTCAAAGCCACAGGTTTGCCAGCCCAGAATGCTCACCCTAGAGGCAGAGGCACAGGCTGCGGTGCTGGGCTCCCTACTGGAAGTAACACTAGAGCCTCACCCTCAGGTACCCACCCCCCTCCAAGTTCTACCTGGGACGCATCTTAGGAAAGCTGATACACAGACTTCCACTCAAGCGTCTGTTAGTAAGAATGAGAATGATAGTCAGGTATACAGGTAACATACCTGAGTATCATTCTCAGGTAGACACAAGTAACAGCCCTGATCAGGAACATGCTGGTAAAACATATTTCAAAGTCAAGTATTGTGGTAACGGACGAGTCCCTTCTCCCTGGAAGACTCCTGGAATTTGCCTCAGGAACACACATTTCTTTCACTCGAGGCTCACATGCACACACATGTCACATAGGGGTCTCAGGTGTCTACCTTTTACTTTGAGTCTCAACCTCTGGCACACAAAAGAAACACTCCTATGGCTCCTTTGCACTTAGGCACACACAGGTGACACAGTGCCACTCAAGCACTTTCATATGACATTCCTGGGCCTTCTGCATACAGGTGATGCACCTGGGCCTCACACTCATGTACTCATACATGATACAGCTGAGGCGGTAGCAAGAACACGAAACTCGGGTGACAGTCATCGTGAGGCATACTCAGGGCTCACATCTGGTCTCCTGGGAGGGTGAGCAGAGGCACACACCTAGGCCTATGATTTAACCAGTCAGCTCCACTATCCCCTCAGCACCACTGGGGAACAAGGCAAAACCGTCCGATGGGGATGCGGAAGTTGTGTCAGGACAGGCCGTGGCCTACTGCTGCTCACGCTCAGCCCCACCGCCATCAGTGCGGCTCCTGCCCCTGCAGTCGGTCATAGAAGACCCTGCCTCCCCTTTCTCCATTGCCCCATCCCCAGCTCCCCAAACCACGCCCCAGCTTTCCAGACAATGAACATTCGTCCCAATTCATCGCTGGATGTTATTTTAAAAGCAACCATTAAAAAGTTTGAATCCTCTCCTTGCTTCTGCCACTTACTGACAGTGTGACCTCAGGCAAGTTGTATTTGAGCTTCAGTTTCTCCAACTGTAAAAACGGTAAACTAGCTATCATTCGGGCACAGCCGATACTTCACCCCATACCAAACTTGTCCAAGTTTAACACAGGGGGTCATTCTAGTCTTCCATCTCCTTCCACATCTAGGTAGTTACCAAATACTGAGATGTGAGGATTCCCGAGGACAGCAATCCTCTAATTGTTCCTCATTATTCTTTAACTCCCCGCATCAGAACCTCTGAATCACATCAAGAGGCGGGTGTCAGGAATCTACATATAGAAAGGCCTCACTGGGTAACGACACAGATTGACATGGATGTTTGGCAACTCTGATGGTCTCAGTTCTTTAACCAATTCCAGACCGCGCAAACACTTTTTCAGTGGGCATGTGGTGGGCCTGGAATCTCCAAAGATAACAACCACCGCAGGTGATTCTGTTACGCCTGGCACATTTCAAAAGCTTCAAGCCAAGGTCATTCTATTCTCTCTCTCTTTTTTTTTCTTTAGAGAGAGGGGAAGGGAGGGAGAAAGAGGGGGAGAGAAACATCAGTGTGTGGTTGCCCCTTGTGTGCCCCCTACCGGGGACCTGGCCCGCAACCCAGCCATGTGCCCTGCCTGGGAATCGAACGGGTGGCCCTTTGGTTTGCAGGCCGTCACTCAATCCACTGAGCCACACCAGCCAGGGCTATTCTCTCTTCCCTAGTGCCATGTTACTGCCTTAATTCAGGCTTCACCAGCTGTGTCACCTGACCCGGGACAACTGCCTCTTAAATGGTTTCCAAATTCAAGTCCCCCCATCCCTTTCTCCACCAGCCCTTAGAACAATCTTTCTAAACTACAGTTGACCAGCACCCCCTCTTCTGC